>JAASFW010000110.1:0-37619 GCA_023334005.1 Globisporangium orthogonon | reverse complement strand
TCAACGAGCCATCCCTGTGTGTGAGGTCTCCTCACACGCACACGTGTTCAATCCAGTATGAACCTGGTGCGTGCTCTCTTGCACAGCCGCCCACTACAGTGAGGTGAGCTCCTGGAGGATAGTAGCACAGCACCGACTTTTCAGGCTCGCCACTGAACAATTAGCAAGTGTAACACTGCGAGTATCGACACTGCACTCGGAAAGGCTCGTTGCTTCGTGATACCAAGCACAAAACGGCACCGCGGCTGAGCAAGTAAGAGAGAGCGAGAGATTTTTGGAAGAGGACGAAGGTGCGAGGTCAGCGCAGCCCGGCGGACTGGCGCAGCTTGGACATCCACTCGTCGCGCTCCTCGATCGTCTGCGCGCGCAGCTTGAACACGCGCTTGCTGTCTGCGTGGGAGGACCGCTTCCGCCGGTTCTTGTCGAAAAAGCCCTTCTGGACCTGGACCACGTGCGACTCTTTCGCGGACGCCGGCGGGATGATGTCAAAGCCTTCGCCGGCGTCGCGAGATTGCTCGATGCGACACCTGCTCACATTGCGAATATCAGCCATAATATAATCGCTCGCTCACTCGCTCTCTTTCTTTCTGCCACGCACCCGGCGAGGTTGAGCTCCTTGATGATGCGGCCGCGCTCGTAGTCGTCCTTCGTCTTGGCGTACGCCAGGCTCGTGCCGATCAGGATGAAGTAGCGCTGCTTCCAGTTGCGTCGCCCGAGCGGATTGAACGCGTTGCCACCTCCGCCTTGCTTGATCAGGTACCCCTGCAGCTCCGTCACCTCCGTCTCCTGCGCCGCTTCGATCACGCGCTCGCTCGGGAGTTGGACCTGCACCCGTCGCGCATATCCAGTTAGTTTACTTTCACCAAGCTCCGCACATTAGCAATTGTAGATGACATCACTACGCACCGACACAAACGCCGCTTCCTCGAGCATCTCCTTCTGTCTGGTCGCCATCTCGTGCATCGCGTCGACGTTCTCGATCGCTCCTTCCAGAGCTTCCTTGCGGAGCTGTAGACGGAAACGCTATTAACCATCATTGTAAAGACAATTCTATAGCAACAAACTGGCGACATACAGCTTGGATCTTCGCGAGCTCGACCAGCTTCGTGTTCACCCCGGTTTGCGCATTCATCGCCTCCTGCGCGTTACAGAGCGTCAGCTATGCGCCACCGAATCGCTGCTCGAATCAAGAAAGCAGCTACGCTACCTTCTGGAACATCCGCTGGTTGTCGATGTGGTCCTGGATCGCCTTCTCGCCCTCCTCGATCGATTCCTGATCAAATCGAACGTATGTGGGGCTTACCTCACCTGAAAAAAGAAATGCTGTAGTGCATACATATACATACCTCAATGTAGGCGACGTCGTGGTGGCGGATCTTCTCGAGCTTCTCCGTGAGCTCCACAAGCTCCAACCGGATCGTGTGGTGGAGAAAGTACGATAGCTCTTGTTTCTGCAGCCGACACCGGAGGTTATCAATCAGTTCGTTCACACCAACGTATCGAACATCAGGTAGTCCCAGACAGACGTACTTTGCAAGACCCCTGAGCGCGATCTGTGTACAGCCCCATGAGCTCGATGAGGTGGGTTTGGTAGTGGCTAAAGAAATGCTGTACGACCACATCGGCACAACAGATAAACGACCTAGTGTGTGAGCCAGCAACCCATCGAATAAGTCCGAGAGAGCTAGATATATAGTATATCCCACAGACTGCACACCTTGAACTCTGTCGACTGGAACGAGTACATGTCTTCGTCTTCCGGCTGGATTTGCAGGTGCTTGTCGACTTGGGCGCTCATGTCGCCGTGGAGCTCTTTCAGCAACGCCTGGCAGAACTCCGACGAGATCTTGTTGTTCTCCTCTTGGATCTTCTCGAAGAGCGACTCCACCAGGTCTTTGAACAGTTTCTGTGCATAGAAACCCAAGAACGTTTGTTGTAGCGATCAGAAGAGAAAAGCTCCTACACGAAAAAAATGCAGCGAAATCAAGCCAAAGCAACAACAACTGAGCTCACCTGAAGCAGCGCGTTGAGCTTGCCAGACCGCACCGGCATCGTCTTCAGGTTCGCCTTTGCAAAGCGCTTTGCTGCAGAGTGGATGGCGAGGAGCTCGCTGGTGTCGCATGGGAGCTACCACAGAAGAAGAGAAATGGCGCCATAGTCGGCATCAGTCCTGGCTCTTTTCCTCACAAGATAGATGCGTGCGTAGCGTACTTCGACTGGCATCAGCGGCTCCATCGGCGCAGTGAGCACCGAAACGTAGCCCTCCAAGTCCGTCGTGTCGACGATGCGCCCGAGCTGCTCCGCCATGCGCAGCTTGTACAATTTAATGCCGGACTCGACGATGTTGAGGCAGCAGTTGTGGATCGTGTCCTTCCAGATCCTGCCCTTGAACGCCTGTTGCAAGAGACTCCTCCTTAGTCACCATTCATACATCGTTCACACAACTCACGCCAACGGACTTGAAACGGGTTCGGGCGATGCGCGAGCATCGACACGAGGATGGAGCTGAAGAGCGGCCCGTTCAGCAGCACGCCCTTGAGGTACCGATTCCGCCCCGATTCGACCAGCGTCTGCGCAAACTTCTCCATGCGCTTCTCAAACGCGCCCGAGGTGCTCGGAGGCAGCGCGAAGCACGTCTGGTCCGGGAAGTGCGCCAGCAGCTCGTCGTACAAAGCCGCCGAGCTTGACTCCGGGGCCACCGCGCAGAACGCGTTCCGGAGGTAGCTCTGCTCGACCTCCAGGATCGACAGGTTCTTTTCCGCCACGCGCTCTTTCAGGTCGCTCGTGTTGAGGTTCTGCAGCAGCCACACGAGCTTCGGGGATTGCGGGAACGCTGCAGCAAGTCAGTGTCCGTGAGTATGTGTCAGTGTACCGTATTTCTTTTCATCAATCAGCAACAACATTCACTCTGCACTTGCAGTGTTTCAGCCGCGTGTCATCACCGTCGCCTCCGTCGCGCTGCGCGAGGAACGCGAAGCGCGCGATCGCCTCGGGGGTGAGCTCGTTGTCCACATGGTGCACCACGACGCTGGTGATAGGACACAGCGTGTGGCTTGCAACTCAGTTGAACCCAACCACCACCTCCAGCATCATTGAGAAGTGCACGTGACTCGTCACCTGCTCAGCGCCGCGAGGATTGAGTACACGAGGGCGTCGAGTCTCTGGCGGCGCATCCACCGACCAAGTCAGTCCAGCGACCATTTTTCGCACGTGCAATAGCAAAAGCACGCTCACTTCATCGTTCCCGAAGCCCGGACGGTCGAGCACCGCCAGGTACTTTGCGTTCGCGGCATCCACACGCTTGATGTAGAGCCACACATCTCTGCGCATGCAACCAGAGTCACGATGCTGACCATCATTCGCTGCCCGCACTCGCACGCAGTCTACAGATACGCACTCGGTCTCGCCCTCGGGGATCCACTCGAGCGGGTTCACTTCGTCGCGGTCCTCGCCGCTCGCCAGCAGGCTGCGCACCGCCGTCGACTTGCCGCTTCCCTGCTCGTCCATGCACCCGGATCAGTCGCACTTCAGTTCCCCACGGCCGTCACTCTCGCGATGCATCCTTCGCACCCGTGCGCCATGAACGCTGACGACTACAAGCGGCTCCGCGAGCCGCTGCAGGAACGCAATGGCGCCCTGCTGAATCTGCACGTCGGCGCCGCCGTCACTTCCGCCCACACTCAGCAGTCGCCCGGCGAAGAGCAAGCGGCCGTTCTCCGGCGTCTCGGGCAGCGCGTGCGCTAGGGACACGCGACTCACGCCACGTGCGCGCCCCGCGCCGCCGCCGCCGACGGTGCTGCCGACGCGCACGATGCTCTTGCGCATGAGCTGGCGACTTGAGCGCGAAGACGACGATAGCACAACTGTGTGGGTGCATTTTTCCGAACTTGATGTTTGTTAGCAAAATACTAGCAAAAAAGTACTACTTCAGATGGGTGGGGACAACAGCGACAGGAACGTCGGCGCCAACTTGCACTTAAAAATACTTTTTGAGAAAGTGAAAAATATAGAAAGCTGCTGATTTGGAGTTGCGTTTTGAAGCTGTTCGGTTTAGATTTAGCCGTCCTAGAATTCCAGAATGGTTGACTTGTTTGCGTCTCTTCAAGATCGGCAGGCATCCTCGGAATTTGTATGGAGGTGCTGCTGCTCGAAAGCGAGGCGTTCGTACGCGAACGGCATCGCGAGATCACGGCCGATCGACGCGCCGCACGTCACAGGAACCCGCCGTCGCCACCTCTTGCAACTAGTGACGATGACGACGCCGCCGACGACGTCAGCAGTAGCGCCAGAGAAGGCGACGAGTTGCACCGCCGCCAGCTGTTGCACCTCTGGACACGTGCGCAGGCGCTGGACACGCGCTGGGCCTCCAGCCACCTCGCAAAGAAGCTCGTCGTGCTGAGGGAGACGCTCACACCACTCTACACCAGTGAGCGTCTCGCGGCTCTTCGCCACCTCTCGGTGGCCAACGACAGCGACAACGACAGCGACGCCCCCTGCAATGCCCAACCGCCAGACGACGCGGTGCCGCTGCCACTCGAGGACCTGCCGCCCGCCACGCAGCTAGCGCTGCGCATCTTCTTTCGCTTCTGCGCGTCTCTTGAGGATCCAATGCGACTTGCAGCCAACGCCCGCGTGCTCCTCCAGGTGGCAGCACGTCTGCCGACGCTGCTGAGCGAGCTTCCGGCGTTCCCGCTGTCGCCGGGCTTTGCGGTCGCGGGCGACGGCGAGAGCCCGACACCCCGGAGCGTCTTCCAGTCACTCTCCGACCTGTTCTCAGATATCTTCAAGCTACCGTATGCTCCCTCCAAGGCTTCCACAACAAAGTACGCTGGCGCGGTCGGAGGAGTGACCGAGACACTCAGCTCCAGCGAGCGATCTGTTGTCCTCACTGCGTACATCGCGCTCTGTCTCAAGTGGGGGTCGCTGCGGCACTTGCTATGCATAGTTCACCTCCTGCTCTCGGAGGACCCAAGCACCCGGACAGATCCTTACTTTGAGTCGCTCGAGCCGCTCTTTGAAGATGTAGCGATCGCAACTCCAGAAGCACGGCACCGCACGCAGCAATGCGAAGAGCTGGTCTGCGGCTATCTCATGAGCTTCGGCAAAGGCGACCACGGCAAACTTGGCCATGGCCAGTGCAGCCATGCGGCTTGCGCAGACGGCAACTGCACTGAGAACAAACTCTCGCCGACATTCATCTGCGCCACGCGGGACACGCAGTTCAGCCGGATCGATTCGCTGTCGACGCACAGCGTCGCAATCACGTCATGTGGCGAAGTCATGGCGTGGGGCAATGGTGACAAGTACCGACTTGGCCACGGATCCGCAGCGAAGGAGTACACGCCGAAGGTCGTTAAGTCGATCAGCACGAAGGGGAAAGTAGTCGACATCTCTTGCGGGCTCGGCCACACAATCGTGCTGATGGAGACGGGCGAGATGTATGCGTGGGGTAACGGGTCGAACGGCCGCCTGGGTCTCGGCGACACGAACGATCGAGCTGCTCCGACCAAGGTATCAGCTTTGAGCGTCAGCTCGTTGACTGGAGTTACTGACGAGAATGACGAGGAAGGCAGCGATGATAAACGGAAGGCAGACCCACGCGTGTTTCGTCATGTGTACTGTGGAGCGTCGCACTCGCTCGCTCTTGGGATCGATGGACGCGCGTATGCTTGGGGGAAGAACAACCAGGGCCAGTGTGGGCTCGGGCACACGAACGACCAATTGAGCGTCGAAGAGGTCAAGTTCTTCCGAGACGAGGTTGACGAAGACATCGTGCACGCAGCAGGCGGTTGGGAGCACACCCTGTTTTGCTCTGCGTCCGGAAGAGTGTTCTCTGCTGGCTGTGGCTACAAGGACAGCCGGCGTGCGGGTATACCGCCGGTTCTCGGCCATGGGGATTGCGAGCGACGCGTCAAGCCCGCGGTGATTCAGTTCTTTGTTGAGAACAGCGACGAGATCGTCCAGGTCGCGTGCGGGTGGGACCACTCGATGGCGATTAGCGTGACGGGGCATGTGTACACATGGGGATCTGGAGCAAATGGCAAGCTTGGTCACGGAGACGAAGAGAATTGCACTGTGCCAACACTGATTCGGGGGATGGAGAGCAAGCACATTCGGGTTGCGAAGGCTGGGTGCGAGCATTCTGTGCTGCTGACGGCAGATTGCGAAGTCTGGACGTTCGGTCAGGGGGACAGTGGGCGTCTCGGACATGGAAACAACCTGACGCGAAAGGTGCCAACGCGCATCGAGGCGTTCGCGCAAGGTGGTCTCAGACCCGTTGCGATTGCAGTCGGCGACAAATACAACTTGGTGCTCGTCGAAGACTCGCACAATGAGGTAGCGAACCACCACTTTTTTGCATCGACGCGTCCTATGACGAACCTGCCGCTTGCTGGAGGCTTCCGGGACGCGAGTCACCGCAAGCGGAGATCTAGCTGCATTCGACGCGAGCTCGAGAAGAGAAGTCATCTTGAGAGCGAACTCGCTGAGGTGACAGCAAGTCGCTACGATTCGGACTGGGTGCTGACCGTTGGTGACAGCATTCAGAATCAACAATTGAATGGGAAGGTTCCTGAATGCACGAAGTCGGAAGAGCCTGAAGGAAGTGATCTCGTTGCGAAGAGACGTGCAGCAGACGAGTTTCTCCCGCGCAGTCGAAGCGAGTGCGTTCTGTTTCTACTTGGGCACATTGACCGGCTCGCAGCTGCTTACTTCCTCGAAGACAGCGACACTGTTCGGCATGTTCATGATGAACGCGACCGGAACATCAGTGAAGGCGAGCTGCAGTCCGAGATCAGCCCATTGATGCTGCCGTTTGCGATCGATACGTCCAGCGAGGCTTTCCATTATCTGCTGCAGATTCTGCAGACGCAGAGGTTGCCTCTTAGCCCAGTATCAGCGGGTGGTGCTGGAAAAGAGGACACTCGCTCCCTGTTGCTTCATCGGATGTGCGTTGTCCTAGCATGTTTGCGGATAATCAAGGCTAACCTGAGCAAGTTGGTGGGGGCTGGCAGACGGCGTCAATTGAATGACAAATCTACTCGACTTACGTGCGACCACTCGTCAGGCAATCTCGACTCTACCGCCGCGTTGGAGCAGATCCACGACTTGGCTGACAAGCTCGCGTCAGGGGATGCACACACCATCCTGGAGTTTTTCGCGATAACTTCATCCGGTCAGAACATTCGCGAAATGGAAAGCACTGTGACAGCTGTAAGTCAGGAAGCAGCTCACATTCTGCAGGTATGTGAGTTTGGGCGATTTAGGCGATGCTTGCATCCTGAAACAAAGTCTTTAAGCTGAGTGTTTCGGTGCTGGTGAGGACCAGGTTGGCTTCGTGTGCTTCTATCCACAGCCAAGAGATCGGCGGAAATTATTGTGGGATCTCGCCCGCGCGTGCAGGTCGGCGCATGAAGCCTCGCGAACAAGAACGCTCGTGCTAGCTGACCGCCTCTGCGAGGTAAGCTGCTGCTCCTCGCACACGACTTGTCGGAGTAATGTGGACTGACATTAGCCTCGCTGCTCTTCGATTCATTCATTGCGCAAGGCCGATGTGATGGAGGAGCTTTTCGTACATCTATTCGTTCGCGACACGCATTCTAGCGGCGAATCTGTATCCCATTCGTGCTGGGAACCAAGCGCAGAGTTCAGACATCGGGATAGTTCCATGCACACGACTGATATTGGCGATTGGAACGGGGACATCTCCATCGAAGCTCTCATCAAGCTTATGACCAGCCTGGTGCACCAGTGTAGCCTCGATGCGATTGCGCACCTCGAAGCTGGCGACGAGTCGAGATACTCTCCGGCAAACAACGTCAGTGTACGGATTTTGGCAATGCTGCAAGTTCATTTTCTCGGCATCACTCAATCATTCTTGAGCAAGTGCCCGAGCTCTGAGAATCTCAGCAGTGACTCTGTTGGGAAGGACGGTTACGAGCACACAGTTACGACAGACCTCGTCTGCTCGTGCGTGGTCGACTCATTGTTGGCCTTCATAGACGTTCTGGCCACAGAGGCGATGGCCGTTCTCAAGAAGCTGCACAAAGCCAGTTGCCATCACGAAGAAGTCGTGGCGTGGCGTCTGAACGGATCCTTCTTTCAGACTCTGCTTCCGAACGCGATTGAAGCACTCTGCGTATTAGTTCCGCTTGCCACCACCCCGTTTCTCAGCGGAGAGAGCCATGTCCGACCGAAACGGAAGCGCGGGCTTCAGTTTGCTCACCTTTTGCTTCCGCATCTCCTCCCGATGAGCAAGATGCTGGATGAAGTGAATTGGAAAATGCGCGGCGCCACAGATTCGAACAACCAGGCTCGTCATGAAATGGATGACAGCTCGTTCAATGAGCAAATAGCAGCGAATCATTCCTGGGTAATTGAGCTCGAAGATGCATGCGGCATTCTGTGCGGAAAGCTCGCGTGTGTGTTCGTGTCACAGCGCTTCAGTACGCATTTTGCGATTTCTGCGAGCGACTCGTCTCTGCATCCAGCCTTATCCAACTCGTTAACTGGGCATAGCATACCAGGTATTGTAAACATCCTCCAGTGGGAGCGAGATGGTGTGTTTGAGATCGAAGACGAGATTCTGCGCTCCGAAGGCTCAAAAACTGATAACTGTAGCGAAAGCGGAGTTGACAGCCTTAGCGACTCGCTGTTCCGCATCGGATTCTACCTCTTCCACGATCTACTCCGGAAGCTGACAATATCATCGACAAAGTGCTTCTTGCTCGAAGAGCTGGTTTCAGCGATCAAAAGTAAGTGCGAGCGCCAGCATTCCAATCCAACTCAGCCCACTAGTTCTGACTCACCTGCGACGCTTAAGCCGATCGAGAATCTGTACATCCGGCTTGCGAAGATAATCTCAGCCGACGAATCCTCAATCTATCTGAAAGAGAAGGCACTGGTGGTGTGGACGATCCCGCTGATGCAACTTGGAGTGAGCCCAGACGCTGCAGCGGATGTGATCGCTAAGTCCAGCATCGTGAGTATCATTGCAGATGCGCTTGAGGACGACTTTGGCGTTATCGAAGCCTACTCATCGTTTATCAGTGGCGAGACCGCTACGAATCATTCACATGAGCTAAGCTCTTCAAATACCATAATATCGTCATCCCACAAAGAATCAGGCGTTGCTGCACGGCCATTCCAGAACATCAAGCCGGTCGCGTCGCTGCTCTATGCTTGTACCACACCGCAGGAGCTTAGCCACATTGCATGGACTGCGCTGTGCGCAATCGCATTGCAGCTAAACCAGTCAAGCGTCTTGGCGACCAGATCTGTCGTTCCGCTACTCGCGCCAGCTGTGATCTCCAGTATCTCTCGCAGCTCCAGTACCAAGGAGATTGGGTCTGCACGATCTGCGATGTCTCCACGAAAGCGCTTGACCCTCCCAAAACGAAACGCTGTGTCCACTGTCCATGACAGCATCGACCGCGTGTATGAGGCGCTCTTTCTCCTCCTCGCGAAGGCAAAACGGGAGCTGGAACTTGAGGTCGGAAGTGCGCAGCGACTGGCAACTTTCCTGTCGAGAGCGGTGGCGACCTCTCAGCGAGACACTGCCGATACCACTTCTACATCAAAGGGCCAAACGCTGTTACTCGGGGTTCCCACTCCAATGTCGTCGCTTGCCAAACAAGTTGTCAAATTTGCAAAACACCCATCTGCACCAGAGACGCGGCAGGAAGCATTCTCGACTGACTCGAACTTGCCATTGGCGCTGACAATTTGTGCTTGGATCTACATTGAGCAGACTGGCTCAGTATCGACTAGACAGCTATCAGTGCAAAGGGCGGCTCAAATGCACCAAGCTGCGGAGGAGGCTATGCCAGAGCTACCGGTGATTTTTTCACTTGGAAACGGATCACGCGGGAAGCCTGAGGGCGCTGATTGTATCGATTCCGAGACTCTCACATTCTCAGACGCCGAATTGCTCGTGTTTGTAAGCAATATCGAAGCGACTCGAGTGACGCTAGCGGTTGCTCTCAAACAGGAAAGCGATGACAATCAGTCTCAACGTACAAACGCATCGACGTGGGAGACCATCCTACTAACTGATGAGGCATCGGTGGGCACATGGATCCACTTTGCTTTCATCACGGAAGAGTCCGAGCCGCGCATCTTCTTGAACGGCAAGCGCTCAAATTGGCGTACCCGGGAAGCATCAAACGTTGTGCCAACTGCCTTTACACCAAAGAGACTATCTCCAAAACCCTTGTTATGGGTCGGTGGGGCTCTCCAAGGGCGAGAAGCATCGGTCATGATGCTAGATAGCTGCCGCTCGGAGAGTACAACGCCACGAAAGCTTGCAAGCACCAAGAGGCACAATTTGGCGGGTGTCGTAGACGATGTGCTAATACTGAACTCCTCGCTGACTGAACAAGACGTTGCGTGGGTCGCAATGCGAGGGCCGTTTCTCTTTCAGCTGAAGCGCCAAAACGTGATCAAGGTTCATTGCAGCGACATCCTTCAGGTCGTGTGCCAGCTTCATTGCTTTGGTAGTTCCAGTTCCACCGGAAACGCTCATGCCACAGCATCGGCACTGTCAGCTCGCTGGGTGACTTTATTCGTCGAGTTGCTAGACATTTTTTCGTTTAACAACCCCACGCAAGTAGATCTTCGCGAACTGCTGGCTGAAACCCTTCCCCAGATCCCACCTTCTCTCCGCAGTGGTATCTCGATACGTAGTCTCTGTCGGAGTCTGTTCAAGGCTATTGTGGATCGACACTCCTCCAGCAACGACACCTCTGTCTTATATCCAAATGCTCTCATCTTTGCTGGCGGAGTTCGGTTGATTCAAAGCCTCTGGAGGAGCTCACTTTGGAAGGAAGAAATAGATTCGCTGGTACTGGAGTCTGCATCAGAAGAACACGATCCGCTGAAGACTCAATCCATTTGCTCCACCGAAAAACAAGACGTTTGGCAGCTCGCCGCGTTGTGCTACGCGCTGGGAGGTTACCCCGAATTGACCGTGAACGCGTGCACAGCTAGATACAGGGAGCAATCTCTGCCTTGTTCCTTTGTTCCAACGAGGACGGCGATTCCGTACTCGTCGCATTTGGCTACTCAAGATATCAATGGAGACTCCACCGCTCCGTTTCACTTGCTGCTTAGATTAACGCACAAGTTACTTAGTTCTGCGTTCGAGATGCCGTCTCGAGATTCCTCTGCTTCAGCCTCTCCTCTATCAGAACGCGATAGAGCACTCGAGCTTTTCGCAATTGACGAAAGAGTCGCACTGATGACGCATCTGCGGGCATCGCTTCTCCGCTTCCTCATGATCGATGCATCGAGCGATAGGAAAACTAACCTACTCTGGATGCCAGTCGATTGTGGAGATGGCAGCCAGCTGCAACAACAGCAGGAGCTTATCGATCAAATTTTCAAGCTCGCCTCGAGTTCAGCTGTCGAGACTGTCGTGTCAGCGCTTGGACCAGACCACAAGAAGGCAGTTCGAATACGATCTGTCCGCGGACTTCTGGAGAATCTCATATCGCCAAGCAAAGCGTCGCGCCAAGTCAGCTCGACATTCTCAATTCCCCAACTTGAAGAACTAGCGTGGGATATCTGGATGAGCACAAGCGGGTGCAAGCAAAATCCAAACGAGGCATTTTGGTGGCAGGAAAATCGGAGCGAGCGCCAGTCGTTTCTTGAGGTCCTGGGTGGCGAGGTTGAGATCCGCCACTTGACTGTGAAGGCGCTGGAGCACTTTCCCACAGTTTGCTTGAGCAACGTTGCGATCGTTGCGAGCTCAGGGCTTTGGTTCTACGAGGTCGTGGTTCTCAGTGACGGACTCATGCAGATTGGGTACATCGATACTGACTTCGCTGCTGATCCGGTTCAGGGACAGGGTGTTGGGGATCATACGAACAGTTGGGGCTTCGACGGCTATCGTTGCAAGAAGTGGAACGTGAACTCATCGGAATACGGCGTAGCATGGAGCGCAGACGACGTTATCGGAGTGCTTCTAGACACAGACCGGATGGAACTCAGTTACTTCTTGAACGGCAAGTTTCTCGGTGTTGCGTTCTCTGGTCTTCCGATGACAGCAAGCTCTCGAATGTGCCCCGCTGCGTCGCTCAACGTGTACCAAGCTGCTCAGTTCAACTTTGGAAACCCCGACTCAGAGTTACTAGGATTCGCTCATGCTCCAGTACTTGACTCCGAGCAAGACCAATGTCGATTCCAGCCAGTGGCAGCGGCAATGGCTCTTGATCTCAAGAATGAGGCGAAGAATCATAGTGATGAAGCTGAAGAAGCGAGCGACTTTAGTATTCAAGATATGATACATGGAGGAACCGATGAAATCATCGATACAAGTCAGTCTGACTGTGAAGACACCGAAGATGCCGATGCAAAGAGCGTTTCCGAGCTAGCAGAGATGCTTCCGGGGATCACCCTCTTTGACACACTGGCGCGCGACAATCGACTCGACTTCCTCTCCTCGCTTCAGATACGTAGGCAAAGCGCGAGCGGCACAGTGATCCCTGGGGCTGAAGCTCACGTGAAAATGCACAAGACAGCGCAGCAGTTGTCTTCTCGCTATGACGAAATGGTCGTTGATGATGAGCTCGCCATGGAGCTTTCGCTGTCATGGCAGGTGTACAACAGCTCTGGAATGGGTGGCTTGAGAGAAGCTATGCTACTTCCATCTCTCAAAAACACTGCCACAACCAGCCAAAACCCTGCTCTCTCTCAAGATCTCACCGCCTCGGAAGCAGTTCTAGGTTGTATCGCGCTAGACAACCTATTGACTCTCCTATATGCGCGTCACACTTTGTGCCATGTCCTTGCGAGAGCAGCACACGCTGGGGGTGTTCTTAATCTTGTATCACGCTGGTGTGCTCAGCCGGATTCGTCTCGCAGACTCATTCGTTCTATTCGAGTTTTGCTGTGTGTCGAGAGGCAGGAGGTTATGGCAGAGCTAAAACATACTGCCGGACCGGCGAGCGCGATGAGACGATCATTGGAGATGCAAGAATCGGTTCGAGCACTGCTGAAAGCAGAGTTCGATTGCTTTTACGAGAGCAGCGCTGCTCTTGTAGACAGAGAGAACACACATTCAACACCTCCGCGTCTCCAGATTTTCCATGCCTTCTTCTTGGAGATGAAGGATCAATGTGTGCAATTGTTGGCACTCAAGAATCGCGATCAAGACAACAACCGCGAAGGCGCGTGGATATGCGCATTCTGGGTGATGTGGCTAGCCGAAGTCATACTCACTCCAGTCGAAGATCAACTCCAGCAACTACCACATGATGGCACTTCTGAGTTTGAACGCATTTTTGCCTCTACTTGCTTCGGTCTGCCGTTCTTCCAGATACTGGTTGATCTCGCGTCGATTGGCTACACAGCGCCATCGTTCGTGGCGTTCACGCTGATGAAGCGCGTACTAACTGGTGTGAGCCATACGAACCACAAGGGAATGCCTCCAACACAGATTGTCGGAGATACCAAGTGGCAAGTTAAGACGCTCGAGGCTCTTGTTAGTGCGATGGATCTGCAAAAAACACTCGAGCTGTTTGGCAACCGATGTCGGAAAGAAAAATCGAGTCGTGTGTTCTGCTCGAGTTTGACAACGGTCATGTTTGAGCTCCTCGCGTGGCGCTGGCAAGTGATTCGGTATGACCACCGGGATGCATTACCAAGTTCACTCAGCTCCGAGAGCGACGACGAAGTCGTCGAGTTCCGCATTGAGTCATTCTCATCAACCCACGCAACGATATCATGGAACCAGAAGCTCAAGCCGAAAGATTCTAGTCCGGACGATATCAGCTCTTCTGACGTGACTGCAGAGAGCACTGTGCTATCACTGAGCGTGTACCAGCAACCCAACTTGTTCCATATTGATGCGAACCACACAGCTGTACGTCATCACACTTCCCACGTTCTGCCGTCGAAAGGATCGTACACGGTTCGAAATCTGTTGCCAGATACACGATACGTCTTTCATCTCGGTCGTTTACAGACGATGGAGGTAACAGATCCATCTGTCTCTCACACTAGCACAACGACTTTGGAGAACTCTGAGTCCTCACAAGCAAGCGAGCAGCTTCCCGCACCGGATACTTCAGTTGAACAACAGACCGCACTCTTGAAAGCCAGTGTTTTAGTACTTCAAACACCACCGGAGCCTGTGTTCCAGCTCGATGGAGATTCCATGGGGAAGAACTTGATGCTTTTCAACCGCAACCTGTCCGTGAAGAACCTGGTGAATAAGAAGTGGCACACTGTGCGTGCATCAGTGGGATTCGACGAAGGTGTCCATCAGTGGCATGTGCGCATCGACACTTGTGTCTCGAAGAACATTTTCATTGGTGTATGCACGCCGCAAGCGAGCCTCGACAACTACATCGGAAGTGACGGATACGGCTACGGCTTTCTCGCAAACAAAGCAGTGTGGCACAACAAGAGCAAGGTTCACTCATACGGCGAGATCTTCAAGCAAGGCGACTTGCTCCAGGTCACGCTTGACTGTAATGCAAAGACGCTTGCGTTCAGTCGCAATGGGGAGCACCTCGGTATCGCAGCGACAAACTTGCACACGACTGGCGGTGGCGGAACCAGCTGCACATACAACTCGAGCACTGGCACAAGCGAGCCTTGCAAATGGTATCCGGCGTTCTCAATGTACAACAAGGATGACCAGCTCACGATTATTCCGCCTTCAACTGCTTCCTCGGTATGCGCACACACAAATGCATCTGATCGACCACAGAACGCGTCAGTACTCGACTTGCTGGAAGCAATGGAGTATGTCAAGACGTACGAGAATCTTGAAGTTGCCAGTCTTGCGTTACCAGCCAGCCGCAAGCAACTGTATGCTGCGGCATACTCGGACTTCACAGCATGGAGTGCTAGCGAGGTTGTGTTCCGCGAAGTCGATCTCGGACGTCTCATTCGCATCGATGCAAGCCCCGTTGCGACTCTCCCATTCGGGCTCTCAAATGGAGACAGTGTGCTTACACCGCGAGGCCAAGCGACTGTCCTCGGTGTACACAACCACGAACTCTGGTTTGAGTGCGACAATGACAGCTCAAATGACACACCAGTACTTGGTACGTGGAGCTTGCACGTATGTAAGCAGATGCTGGCGTCTCCGAGCGAGTTCCCGGTCCATAGACGCACTCACGGTCTCCACAAGAACAGCCATCACCACCAGCACCACCTTTACCAGTCAGACTTATCCGACATGGACGAGCAAAGCGAGATATCCACGCAACAGGAGTTATCGGAACGCGAAAGCAACACGTACGAAGCGTTCGAGCAGGCTCAAGAGCTGTGGAACGGGACGCAAGCGTACAAGGACCTAGACATGATGCTTGTGGAGATCCTGAACGAGATTGCATCATCAAGAGCAATGCGCGGCCCACAGTATCTCTCGTACTCCGATGTCTCTGCCGAGTTGGTTCTTGGTGAGGTCATAACTCCGTTACTTGAACAGCTCCGGGCAAAGATCAACGAGGGTTGCAAACGAAAGACACAATCTCTCATCCTGGCACGGATCGGATTGCTCTTGTTCGTGAATCGAAATCTGTACAACACTGCTCGCATTGCCGTAACTGAACCAATGCGTCCTGCGCTCTTCCAGCAAGCAATTAGCCCTTCATCTGCATGCATGAAGAAGAATGCTGCGGAAGCAAGTTATGATAGAGATGAAGGCAACGACGATGGCGAGAGCACCCCAGAGAGAAAGAAGGAAGGCGCAGATGGCAGTTACGTTGTCACCACTGATTTCCTCGCGACGCTTTCCAGCGCCATGGCGTCAAATCGCTATGGGCACTCCAGCGTTGATGTCCCGAACACTTTTGCCGCTTGGATGCTGTTCAGTACGCAGAAGTCAAAGTTCATCACCGAGATGTTGCAGCGAACGACAACACCAACGCTGAACACTCCTGTACGGGATCTCCATAGCCACTCGGCAGATCACGCGATCACCAGTGCGTTCGACGACACGTACGACCCCAGCGATCTGCCTCGTGTGAGCGTACGGTACCCAGAGCGCAGGCACGACCCGTTTTGGAGATCCTCGACGGTCTCGTGTCCTCGGTCGACACCTTTTGTCATGTCGAGGCGGAGTCGAAGCGAATCCTTGTTCACGCAGGTCTCAAGGCAGCTTCAAGATATGTCTCCACGTGATTGGCGGCGAGCGTACAGCACGCCGTTTGAGCCGCTGCCGACGACACGTGCGTTCCATGTTACCGTCATTGTTCCGGTCGAGTCCAACATCACTCGGGAAGGTGTCGGTAGCGGGAACAAGACGCACAACCTGGCCAACCTGAAGGCTGACACTACGGATCTGATCGATGGAGCGAAGATGACCTGTAGCGAAGAACTGGGAACAGAGTTCGACAAAAGCGCTCAGCAGCCAACGCTTTCTCCAGCATCAAGGGCAGCAGCTGTCACAGCAGCTGCGGGAACGCTGCCGTTCCAGCACCACTTGCAGAGCCAAGCGACTCGGTACGCGAGACTGCTGGAGGACCTTCTTACTGAAGTGCAGTCACCTGCGTTTCCACTCTTTGCTCCTGTATCTGCCTCCGCTGACACCCGCCAAGCGGATCGCGATAAGAGTAATCACGAGTCGATACCCGATCTTCACACTATAGCGCCGGGTGGAGCAATTACGAACGCTGATCTTGCGCTGGACGTGAACACGGCACTCCTGGCACCCGAAGTCATTGCGCAGTCCAGTCTGGCACCAGAGCAAGTGCTGCGCTGGTTCTTCCAGCTCGGTCAGATCTTTGGGCTTGCATGGCGGGGGAGCATCTTGCTTCCGCTTCAGTTCGTCTCGAATGCGTTCTGGGAAGACCTGGTCGACGCCAAGCCGTTCCCACCTTCAAAAGGCCCAGATCTCGGATGCTGTGATGCACAAGACGGCGACTCGAGGCTCGCGATTCTCGAAGCGATCCGTGAAGGGCTCTTCTCGGTCATCCCAAGCCGCTGCATCTCGCTCCTGGCATCGATCGAGGTGAAGATCCGTCTATCCGATCCGAACGATGTGTTTGCGATCGAAACTCTCCAGCGCCACGCCGAGTTCAACTCGGAGCTGCGCCACCACGCGATGTTCTGGGAGCTCGTCAGTTCCTTCACAGCAGTAGAGCGCCGCGCATTGCTTCTCTTTCTCATGAATGACAGCAGTAGTCGAAGTAGAAGAAGCAACGCCAGTCGACGGAATCGCTCGAGTGCAGCCAGCGAATCGGCGGTACTGACACCCGAATCGCCTCCGTTTGTGCTCGAAATCAGTGGTGACGTGCTTGCCGACAGCCAAAGCCACCCGGACGCATGCTACCCGGTCGTCGTCGCCGTGAGCGAGCTCCGATGCCGCCTGCATCTACCGACATACTCGTCCATGGACACGATGCGCAAGAAGCTCACACTCGCCATGACTGCCAGCAGCTACGCCGTATGACCCCAAAAAGCTGTTCAAGCACTTTCAAAAGTTCGTCACTTGCCTCCTCTAAATACAACGTACACCTATCACTACGCTCGCTTGCCTGTCTGCTTGCTCGCTTCCCTCTGTCGTGCGAGCATCACACGGAGGCGTCCGTGCCCGAGTAACTCTTCGGGTTCTGCTTGCGTGTCTGGCCGTCGAAGGTCTTCGAGGCCCCACGGTCCTGCTCGGGGCTGCTCTCCGACGACTGCTCCTGATACCGCGCGCGGAAGAGCTCCGAGTTGCTGCGCGGTGGCTCGTCGTCGTCCATTGAGAGCGCACGTGAGCGGGAACTCGGCGCGCTGAGGGACCACCCGGTCTTGCGGTCCTCGAAGAGGAGCACGATACTCAAAAAGAACGTAACGATCGCCATGCCGAGCAGCAGCAGCATGTCGGCGTCGTAGCTGCCCGTCTCGTCGCGCAGGTAGCCGATGATGATGTTGCCGACGGACGCGCCGATGGCGTCCGTGATCTCGACGATGCCGAACGCGGCGCCGAAGCTCTTGCGGCCGACCGACTTGGCCACTGCCGCGATGAGGATCGTCGGCGTGAACGAGAGGCAGATCGAGATGAGCACCATCGAGACGACCGGATCGGTCTCCGTGAAGATCATAAGCGCGTAGGCGAGAATCGAGAGCATGGACGAGACGATGATGAGCAGCATGCGGCCACCGAATTGGTCGATGCAGAGCCCGATGAAGGGCGCGAAGATCACGAACGAGTGCGAGATGCTGCTGATGACGCCGGACTTGACGATCGAGTAGCCGTAGCGCTGGTAGAGGAAGCTGCTGCTCACGTTCTGGAAGAGGTGGAAGACGTTGATAAACATGACGTGCAGCACGGCGATGACCCAGAACATGCGCGAGAACTGCTGCACGGACTCGCACGAGACCTCCTCCTCGCCTCTGTGCTGGCGCTGCTGACGGTCGCGAAGCACCTTGCTGCGGCGCTTCGTGTCGGCGTAATCCTTGAGCCAGTAAAGCTCCGGGTCGAGCGGCTCACCCGCCTCCACGCGCTCCTTCACGACGGCCTTGAGCCGCGCCGTGTAGCGGC
Source organism: Globisporangium orthogonon (assembly GCA_023334005.1). NCBI lineage: Eukaryota > Oomycota > Peronosporomycetes > Pythiales > Pythiaceae > Globisporangium > Globisporangium orthogonon. The sequence goes on along the minus strand of JAASFW010000110.1, from coordinate 19,141 downwards.
ACACGACGACGCCCGCGAGCACGCACACGAGACAGATGAGCACACCATACCAGAGCGCATGGACGTAGCCGCCAAAGTAAAGCGCGACGGGTGCGACCGTCGACTTGGCGAGCATCTTGGAGACATTCGTGACCGCGACGCCGACACCCATGGCGAACGTGAGCTCGCGGTTACGGAACCAGTAGGCGATAAACACGCGCGCGCCGACGACGACCGAGCCCTCGCCGACTCCGAAGAACACGCGCCCAAAGAGCGCGAGCCAGAAGAGGTGGAACTGCATACCGATCGCGAAGATCGCCTGGCCCACGCAGATCCACGCGAGGAAGAAGATGATGCTCTTGTGGCCGCTCTTGTCGAGCAGCCGCCCGCCGAAGAGCGGCAGGAACATGTTGGGCACCGACACGGCCGAGATGAGCGCGCCGTACATCGTGTTGGTGATCGGGAACTCCGGGTCGTCCAGCATGAGCTGCTCGAGCGACGACATGCCGTTCTTGACAAAGTGGCCGCCGAACGGGATCGTGCTCATGAGCAGCAGGAGGTAGAAGCGGTGCGTAGCCGAGAGCGTGCGCCAGAACGCCCACGCCGGCGCCTTGCGCAGCGGCGCGTGGGCTGCCACCAGCGGCGTCTGCTCGCCTGCGGCGCGTGGCGCCGAGTGTTTCGCCACGAGCTCCATGCTGCTACCTGTGCTGCTGCTTGCGCGCTAGTGGTGGAGCGCGCACTGGTTGGGGGATCTTCGCTCTCCGGAGAGTCGAGAGTGGACTGGCAACGGCGGGGAAACAAGCTGCGCTTGCTGTCTCTGCCGGCGCTCGAATTGGCGAATGAGAGACTTTGGTGCTTGTTTCTGGGGCGGACGAGTGGAGCGGACGAGCGGATGGGAGCGGAGGATGCAGAGACGAGACAGCCGTTGTCCGAAGCAGGCGATCCGATCCAAATGCCAGCCAGCGCGCAAGATGCAAAGTGAGCGCGGTGGTGCAAGTTGGAAGCTCGCTCGCGACTCGCAACTTGCAAGGACTCGCTTTTCGAAGGGGATGTCGACGCCTTCCGACTTTCGCGACAGCAGAAGCGTCTCTCCGGTCGTTCGAGTGCTCGCTTGCTTCGAAGACGGGTCTTCATGCTGTCCCGATAGATTACAGATTGCCATCCTTTGGATGGCGGAGATGGCAGGCAGGTGAGCTGAGCAGGTGAGCTGAGCAGGTGAGCGAGGCGCGTGCCGCGGAGCCAATCCCGAGACGAGCAACCACACATCACGCCAACAAAGGAGCTCCTTCCTGTCAAGGCATTATTGACGACACGACTTCGTCGCATGGCCGTCATCGCCTCAAAGTCCGCGAAAGGAGCCACGCGCCTCCGGTTCCGAGGGTGATGCATCCGGGCGATGACGACAGCGCGTGGGCGCGTGTGCTCGCACATCAATCGATCAGCGGGCAAGTGTATCGGTTGCTCGCGCGCAGTCGAATGCTTGGACTGGCAAAAACAAGGAGATCAACGAAGTGCGCTTGCAAGCGCGAGATCTCGCGAGCCAACGCGCTCGCTGGACCATCTTGCCAGCATCGTAGAACGGCTCTGCGGAGCGTAGGGGCGAAATCGATGGAATCGATGCGAGATGCACGAAGTGGTGGTGCTGGCGCACACAGCAATCACCTTGTCACCTTGGCTTGATGCGCTCTTGTGGACTACACGAATTCGAGCGGACGACGGTTTCGGTGCTGGCAGCATCTGACCAATCCAGGACAAGATTCGCGTCCTTTGGGGGAGCGGCACGCGCTCTTGCGCCAATCACGTTTCGCAAACTGTCCATTTTATAGAACTTGAGCGGACTCGAGCGTACTTGCGTCCACAATGCCGTCCGCTCCGAGCAACCAAAAGTTCGATGTTTTCCGGGTGACTTAATAGATTTTTTTCAGAATACAAAAACAAAGCGTAAATATTCGTAGCTTATTATGGTCTCTGCATAATCTGGTGGTCCATCCGGAGTACAGTTTTTGTGAGCCGTGTTTTGCCATGCCCATGCCCATGCCCAATGTCTCATGCTTTGCGCTGCCTCTGCCGAGGCGCTCGCTGCGATTGGAGCTCCGCACGCTCCTTCACCATCGTCGGTGGTCGCCACGTCGGCAGGTGCCACGCTTCATTAATCACCGGAAGACACAACCACCGTCGCGGAGCGCACCTCTGTGATCGGTCATTGCATCTCTGCTACTTCAAGCTCACCTGCACGCTTGCGGACAAATCTTGTCAAGGTCAAGGACCTCGCGTCCAAGGCTCACGTTACAGTTGCCTGCTCACTTCCACTGCTACTTCTCTGTATACCGTATCAAGCTTGCATGGCACTAGCCCGCATGCTGTATATCTATCACAGCCACGGCATCCAGCCGTGATAGGTGCGGCCGAGCAGGTCCGGTGACGTGGCCAGCGCCAGCAGCGCCTCAGACTGCGCGAGCGGACTCAGCACGCCTGCGCTGCCGCCGTCGCCCCGATGCTGCGCAGCGACTGTTGTTGCTATTCCTGCTCTTGTTGTTGCCGCTGTATCCACAAGCGTGTGGAACCTTTTCAGTGACGCGCCGCTCAGATGCGGGTTCTGCGCGAGCTCCTCCTTGAGCAGCGCCTGCGGCGAGAATCCCCCGAGCTTGCGTCGCGCGATCGCGATCTTGACGTCTGGAAGCCACGCCGCTGATGGTGTCAAGAGGGATGACGGAGGCGCCGCTGACGCTCTGCTGCTTGCAGATCTTGATCCGCTGCTGCTGGTGCTCGTACTGGTGTTGGTGCTGTTGGCGGAACCCAAGCTCTTCCGCGATCCGCTGTGCGCTCGGCCCTTTGCTCTCTCGGAGAGCGGGTGCTCCTCGTCCACGTCCATCGCAGACGACGACCTGTCGAGACTCGCGAAGCTGTCGTCGAATGTAGCGATATCATCACTAGCGCTACTACCACTGCTGCTCTCGAAGATCTCCTTCTGGTAGGTCACCGTCGACTTTTGCCAGTCGAGTAGCGGCTCGTGCAGGAAGACATTCATGACGCTCTCGACCACCTGCTTCCGGTCACGAAGCGCCGCGAACACCGCCTGCATGTCCTGCGTCAGGAGGTTCGCGCCGTCGTATGGTTGGAACACGCGCTCCATCTGCCGCGTGTAGCGGAACGGGATCAGCTCCGGTACGGGCAGCACGCTCGCACCGGCGCCGAAGCTCACACCAAAGTCAATGCCGACGAGCGCGCCGGAGCGCAGGTCCAGCAAAAAGTTGTCGAGGTGGCGGTCGCCGATGCCGAGAATGTACGAACACGCGCTGAAGACGGCGAGCGACTTGGCGAACTCGTCGCGCACTGCCAGGAACGACTCGAAACTCGCGCTCATGTCGAAGAGCTGACGGCGCAGCAGGTCGCCCGGGATGGCGCGTTGTACACTCTCAAAGTTCGCCTTCACCTCTGCGCTCGTCGGTGCGATTACTTTCGCGCAAAAGCTCGCGCCGCGCTGCTTGAGCAGGAACGCCTCGTAGTGCTTCGCTGCGGTGGTGGTGAAGAGCTGCAGCTTTTGCCGCTTGTTGCTCGCCAGATCGGCGCATCTGTCATCGCTCTGCAGCCGACTTTCGATCAAACTCTTGAGCGTCGTCGTGCTGTGGAGCCACTCGATCATTCCGATCTCCTGGGTCATTGGGATGACCTTGTAAGTGCGCGCCACGAGGCTCCGGTCGCGGCAGCGAGGGCTCGCGTGGAGGATCTGGTTCATCACGTCAAAGAGCTGCTCGATACGCTGGTCGAGACGCAGGTCCTCGCCGCCTTTCACCAAGAATTTGTAGTCCTTCTCGTCGCTGCAGTGTAGCGTGATCTGCTTCGGGAGTTGTTTCGATCCGAGAACCCCGAGCGTCGAGGAGAAGCTCAGAATGCGGACGTGCGTCGACGGATCTGGCTTGCCCCAGTCTGTATCGCATCCATACAAAAGCGCAAAAGCAAACACAAGTCAGTTCATCACATGACACAACACACCATCCAGAATAGCAATCGCAAGTCATAAGCACTTACATGTGCCGTACTGTCCAGGCAACTCCAGCCGATACTTGGTATGGTCGAACTCGTCGAGCCACTCGGCAAAGTCGACCAGCCGCGCCTTCATGTCTTTCGCAATGCCATAGCGGCCAGGCGCGACCGAGAAGTTGTTCATGATCCACGCACGCGCGGCAGCTACTGCCTTTGGTGTGACGTTCCTCCCGCTCTTCCCGAGCAGTTTCTCCATGTGCGGTCTCGTCTTTCGCGCCCACTCGCGGTTGTACCTGCCGATCTGTCCGCCCAGCAGCCCTTTGTCTGTCGCGAAGCAGTCGACCCAGAGATGTTCCATCAGATCCGTTGCTGTGGACGTATCGGATGCATCCAAGCACTTTGCGACTTCGCGAAGCCCCTCTTTCAGTCTCAACTCGGGATGATGAACACTGGCGAATACGCATACATATAAACGTGAGCACGGTGAGCATCCATACGACAGATCAAGTAGCCCTCTCGACTTACAGTCGCAACGCCTCGACGAATTTCTCGGTGACAGGGTCCGCAATAAGAGCAGCGAGGCGCGATAAATCCACTTTGAACCCTTTCAGGTTTCCTCCGCAGGTGACCTTGAAGTCGTAGAATAGAGCAGCCGAGTACTCGCTTGCCATCTAAACAAGCAACACCAACCACAGCAATATCACTGAGCTCACTAGCAATCTCAAGTTTCAACTCATCATACCAGCGATACCTTTTCGAGGACGCGCACGATCATGCCGCTGATCGGGCCGTTCAGGAGTGCCATGAGTTGCGCGGCCCAGCGCAAGCACGTCCACATTGGCACTCGCTGGAGCAACTCGCTCTCGGCTAGCGTTACGAGCGCCGGATACGGCACGATCGCTTCGCACAGCTGCGGCAGGTAGTTGCTGCACTCCTGGTCCCCCATAGCCATGCCTTCCAGCACGTTCTCCACAAGCAGGCGGGTCAGGGACTCGCGCTCAACAAACTCTTCCCATGCGCCATTTTCGTGTTTGAACAGCAAATCGACCAGGAACTCCACGAAGGACAGTCGGCATGAGCGGAAAGCCGCTAGAGAAGCTTGGTCATTCTTGGTTGCTGTTGCAGTGGACGCTTCAGACGCTGCAGTCCTGCACGATCGCTCGAAGACATCGAGGGATCGAGTAAAGTACTCCTTCGCTGTTGCGTGATCGTGGTCCGCGATTAAATAAAACTGCGAAGCCGTGCCGAACGCTCGGGCCTCGAGCTCGCCGATTGCAACGCGCTCTCGCGCATTCGAGTTCTCCATGACGGTCAAAATATCGTCATTGTCGAACATCCGCGCAGCCGCCTGGTAATACCGCGATATCGCTGTAATTGACTCGCTCGAGAGCGCGCCCTCGAGTCCGACGTCCGCGCTGGCATGCGACTTGTGCATGTGTCGCTCCGCCAGCTTGAGCACATGAGACACAAAGACGTTAATCATGAGTGCGCTCACTTTTGGAAGCTGCTTCTGGTTGCAGACTTCGCGATATTCCTTGAGGTACTTGGAGGCAAGCGCGAGAAAGTCGTTCGAGACTGCAGCCTTGGCATACTGGAGCATCACCTGCGCTCCGTCTTGCAAGAGCTCCTGTTTCGACGTCTTGGAGAGGATTCCTTCTTCTTCGCCGTGCGAGAGCAGGAAGGCTCCGATGACGCTTTGAACCATGTAGAACCGCGACCAACTGTTCATCGATTCGTACCCACCCGACGGGTGTGCTCTTGTCCACCTCCTGTTTAGAGCGACATACTCATGCTCGAGGTTCGTCACGGTGCCTTGATCGTTCGCACTCTGCGTCAGCGTCAGTATCTCATCTATCTGAACAACTGACGACAGTGCTTGCATCAGATCGAGACGCGGCAGTGTCGCAGCAGCACTCGTGTTCTGCCAGCGCGTCAGGAACGTCGCGAAGAAAGTCTCGATGAGAGCTCGCACTCTGCCGACTTCACCCAGTTCCAAGTACATCAAAAGGACCTCAGTGGACAGCTGGGAGGCAAGCACATCCCACACGTGCTGCTTCGAGCGAGCTGTCTCGAGGAACGCTCGGATCTTGTCTTGATGCTCCTCTCGCGCATCTGGATCATGTCGGTGCTTCTCAATCCCGCCGACGTATGTTCTCGCGCAGTGTCCTAGTCCCTGCTGAAAGTAAGGCGGCTCTTGCTTCCAGATGAAGCTCAGGTCCTCACCTTCGCTTTGCAGCAGCTCCAGCTCCAGCTTGTCCCAGTGGTTGAGCCGCTCGAGACACTCCATTCTCTCCCAGTAGCACCGCTGCGCTTCAAACTGTACGGACAGCAACTTGTCCATGTCTTCGTCGAAACCTTCGTTCACGGCAGCAAGTACGCTCTCCGCTTTCTTGTATGACGCAATAGCCAGTGGCAGGTCCCCCGAGATGCGAGCTTGCAGGGCTGCCTTGGACTCGTCCACGGTGCAGCAGCTCGATGCCAGTGCCATCAGCAAGTTGCTCGATTGCACTGTAGCAAGCACCTTGTAGAGTTGGTCTCGATATTCCGCCACCGACTCGTCCGATCTGGAAGCAATGCGTTCGGCCCGTCCCTCGACTTGCAAATGGTAGCTCAGCAGCTCTTCCGTTATCAGTTCGCCGGAAGGATAGTTGCCACTCGCAAGTGTAGACCCACCAACGTGCGCCGCAGGAACCGCGAGGTCTTTCAGCGCACGCGGATTCGCGATGATCGTGCTGAGGTACGCCTGGTGCAAACATTCAATGAAGCTCGGCGATGTCTTCGAACTCGACATCACTGTCTGAATTCGGTCCACCAACTGCTCGATCAAACCAGAGTGCTGGAACTCCGGGCTGAGCACGATCGATGAGAAGAAGTCGGCAAAGATCAAGCTGGACGTTGCCGCGTGGCTTTCGCATAGCAGCATGATCGGCTCGATGATGTCGCGCAGTTTGATTTGGATGTCTGGGTAATCGCCCACTCTGTACTTTCGCTTCATCGCCACTTGCTGCTTGCGCGATGCGCGCTGCCTGTTCGCCGCCGCCTCTTGCTGTTTCCGCAGCAGCGCGTACTGTTCTTTAAAGAACTGTTTGCTAGATCTGGTTCGACTCGCAGACATGGCGTCGCTCACTGTCTCTCGTGTAAAGCGTCGCCTGCGATTCCGGTTCGCAGCTCCAGATCCACTGCCATACTGCCAAAGCTGCGACGCCCCACCCTTCGAGTCTAATGCACACAGTGAACACAAGTGTCAGCAGAGACCCGAGCGAAAAACTACACGACACGACTCATACGACAACTGCAGTGCAAAGTGGCTCACCGTTTAGACTCGCCGAAACAAGCTGAGAATGATGAATCGTGCCCCCAATGAGAGGATCATGCGCCAGCGATGCAAGAAAATCCTGCGAGAGACTGCCGCTGCCTTGCGCCCTCGAGGAGACGAACTTGTCGCTTTCAACAGAAAACATCGGAGCCATGGTCTGCGTTTTCCCTTCCCATGCCACATCGATTTCCGTGTCGTGGAACTCCGTGGCCGAAAGAGCACTCGGAAACAGCGGCGCGTCGAAAACCGAGGTGCTCTTTGTCATCAACACCAGCAGGTTCGTCGCGTAGTAGACCCATTTGTCTGCCAGCTCAGGTGCATGAAGAGAGTCGAAGAGCTCCACCAAGCGACGACTCGGGGCAGTTGGAATCATCTCGGATGCATTCCAGAACGTGAGAATCTCCTCTCGAATCGCAGGGTCTCCATCCGACAACCCGCCGAGCAACGTTTGATGCAAACAAGCTTTGACTGTCGGCCTCATGTCTTTGCGGAAGTACTGCATCGCCATCGAGTACATCAGCTTCCGACAATTGGCATCAGAATGCGCTCGGTAGTGACTTAAAAGGCCGACACCGCCATCTGCAGTGCTTCTGAAGACCAATTCCAGATCGAAATCATTTAAAACGCCCGAAATGCACTCCATCACTCGAAGTATCGCGTACTGCACGGCAGCATCTCGATGGTTGATGAGCCGATTGAGGACCGGCTGGATGCTGGGAAATAGGAGCTTGGTGACATCGGGATTCTTCGATGCGTGCTCTAGCGACTCGCTTGCTAGGCGCGACCACGAGTCGATAGGTATTGCTCTCGGTAGCAGTGAGCACAGGCGCTGAAGCATCATCGCATCAATGACCCGAGGATCGTGAAGCGAGACATTTCGCAAGAGCGCGAGGAAGCGTCCGTAGTCTTCGTCGTTGTACGCTTTCACAACCTCTTCCGCCACCGCTCGCGCGAGAGTGTCTGAAGAACTCAACTGGAAGTGTTTCAAATACAGCCCGCACACCTCCGCTGCAACAGTGTACACTGTTGCGCGCTTGTGCTGGAGAGCGAGCACAATACCGTCTGTGATGCTTCGCCCGTACACGAGCGATATTTCGGCTTGGATATTGTCTAGAGAGCCCGCAGTCACCATTGCACTCAGTATCTGCAAGGCAGTCACACGCTCGGCCATCTCGAGTCGCGCGTCTTGCTCGTCGCTAAAGAGGAGCTTCTCAACGGGAGCCACGTCGGCCACTACCGCGTCCTTCCATGATACAATCAGCTGCGTGACAAGACGAATGTTGTCGCGCATGATGGCGGCGGTGGAGTGCGGGGAGAGTTCGATCACCTTTGCCACGAACCGCGAAGACACGCCTCTCATTGACGAGAGCGAGACATCTTTCCATTCGCCCAGCACCAGCTGGCAGCAGTCGCGTAGCAGATAGTTGAACTCGGGTATCTTGGACGGCGGCACCGAGCATGTCGCCTCCAACACGGTCTCCAGAATCCTTTCGAGCCACGCCGCAGCGTGCAACACGAACAGCCCCGGCGCATTCAGCACCATCTTCACGAGAAAGAGACGAATGTTGAGCTCCGTGAACGAGTTGGCGACCATATTGAAGATCCTTTGCATCCAGCCTGGCATACTCTCGCTCTTCCAGTTCGCGCCGAACTCGTCCTTCATGATAACCAGCACTCGCAGAAGCGGTATCATGCTCGAGTGCTCGTTGATTGCATCCAGCTCGATTTCCAGGTTCCCGTACTGACCTGAGCCGTTTGTTGACAGCTGGCGTTCGGTTAAAGTTTGCTGAAACGTGCTCGATCTCCTGAGCGATGCGGTCTGACTCAAACTGCTCCCTGTGAAGAACTGCAGTGCAGACGACGCATCTCGACTCAGCCTCCCTTGCTTCACTTTCGCAGATGCCTCTTGGCTCTGTTGCTGGACCTTCAAAGTGGACGCTGAGAGCGCCGTGAGCGGAATCCTCGTGAATTGTCCGGTTTCCGCACGCAAGACGTATTGACGACGGAGATCGATGATGTTTCTCCAGAGCGACTCCTGGAACAAGATTTGGTCGAAGAATTTCTCCTGCTTTTGTGTCTTCGAGACCGCTGTGAGCAAACAGTTGTACGCCTCGCAGCACGCGAACCGAACCGTGTCGCTGATGTCTCCGGCGTACTCTTTCGTGACCATCTTGCTCGCACTCTTGCACACCAGCATGGTAAACTCGCGACCTTTGCCGTTCGTGTGGCCCAGGAACGCAGTGTTGATCTCGTTTCGGATGAACTCCGGGTCAGCCAGCCGAAAGAGCATCTCCACAAGCGCGTACGCCACCGCCGCGCTGAAGAAACTCCCTGTCGAGGTCACTTCGGCCGAATTCACGATGAGCGCTGAGAGTTGGTTGAGGATTTTCATCTCGGACGACGGCGACGACCTACACTTGGAAAGGAAGAATGCCCTCATCACGTCTGCGCGCTGCAGCTCTACGATCGGAATGAATACACTCTCGAGCAACGCCTTGCGGATCACGACGTCAACGCTTTGGTCTAACAAGATGTCTGCAAGGTTCAAAAGGCTCGGGTCCGCGTTGTCCACTGCTCCAACCGCGGCAAATACACCAGTATCGTTTCTTGTACTCGAGGCGCTCGCTATGTTGTCTGCAAAGCGCGCTAGAGAGCAAGACAAGTCGCTCGCAAACAGGTGGTCCGATCCTTCTTTCAAACTCGGGTAGAGAAGCTGCAAGAACGCGACACAGCGGCTCTCCTCGATGATCAAGAGTAGTTGCCGAAAGAGCAGACTGAAGACGTCGTACTCCTTCGTCCCGAACTTTACATCGCTCGAGACGATCGGGAACTCTTCCGCCATGAACGTGTTGAGCGACTCGACCATCACTTGCGCGCTCTCTCCACCTCGCGCGTTGTGGGCGAAGTGCGTAAGCACATTCAGCGTGTCTGCCTTCACCAGATAGCTAGTTTCGCGGCAGCTCAGAAGGTCGATGATCACGTCTTGGATATCAGGGAGGGGTCCCATCCACAGAATCTCCTGCAGCTTCCAAGAACTTCCTTGGTAGATCTCGACAAGATGACCCAGCACCTGCAATGCCGTTCGTTGGTGCTGGAGTTCTAAATTGCGCACTCGTATATTCTGCACGAATCGCTTTGTTGTCGGTAGCAGCCGATCGATGAACTCGTCCCACTCAGGAGATGCAGGAGGGAAAACCTGGTGCCTCGCAACTGCATCAAAGACGTCGGCCAGTAATCTCAGCACTCGTAGGTCGTTCACTGCCGCCTCAATCAGATTGTCAGCGCACTCTCGCCAGATTCGTTTCGTCGGCAAGCAGACTACGATATCGTTGTAGATGGTCGCGAAGTGCTGTTGCGAACTTCCATCTCGGAATGCCAATGCAATGTTCCATCCACACAGCAACGCAGCCTGCCAAAGAGGATAACCATCTCAGTTAGCTACTGAAGCCCCTGCAGCATAGAAGCACAAAAATCGGAGATGCAGACGACAAGTACCTTTAGAGCAGTGAGTGTCAAGCGATCGCGGTACGCAGGAGCGGAGATTGTCCGCATTGACGAAAATGCGGCATCCGCGAATATCTGTCTGTATCGGATCGCGTATTGTTGGCCAAACAGGTCTGCTTCAACGAGCTGTTCGCACATTTTTGCGATGGAACACAAGAGTAAGCTCAAGGAATCAGCAGTACAACGCAACATTTGATGATAAAAGGTTGTGGGGGAGACCGTACCTCGATCACGAACGCACTCGTGCGAAGAATTGCAGACGAGTCTTCTTCGTTAGCATTCAAGTCTTGAAGCCGGTCCATCTGGTGTATCATTGGATCCAAAATTGCAGTCGCGGCGCTGCGCAGGTGATTTGCGAGCGATCCCTTGCGGTTCATAACGGCGCGGCAAAAGTCCTTGACCGCGCTGGTGGCTGCGATGCTGCTTTTCCACTGCAACGAGGCGTCGGCGGCCAAAAACTCGACAACACGCCGTGACAGTCGCTGCTGAAAGTCGCCACTCTCCATGTCGATGAGCCACGTCAACGACTGGCCGTCCACATATGTCACGGTCAAAGATATCAAGTGACACAGCGATGCCAGTGCAGCACTGTAAGCCTCAGCCACGCGCTTGCAGCGACGATAACCTGCTGCACCCGAACTGACGAAGCACGGACATTCGAACGCCAAGAAAGCACTGACTGACCACGCGAACGTGTGCTGTCGGTCGTCTCCGTCATCGCCTCCGCTCTGAAACTGTGCCTCAATTTTTCGCTTCAGTACACTTCCTTTAATCGCTGTACTGCTCGTATTGGCAGACAGAATCATACTGGATTTCTCGCCGAGCAACTGGATGCACCAAGTGTACGACTCCAGCGATGCTGAGAACTGCTCCATCCAGTCGACAGTTGCGTCCGCATCCTCCACGTTGTCAATCGCTGGAGAGCTCAAAATCCGTGCGAGCGAGTCCATCGGAGCAAGAACGCTCGCCACATCGGTACCTTGCTCGGAATAGTCGAGTATCCATCGCTTGCTCCCGCCAATACTGACCACCGACGTGAATGAGACGAATAGTGTCTGGCACATTCGACGATACGACCGTTCTCGCTTCATCGTCTGTGCAAACAGCCACGTTGTAAGATCCTCGAGACTTCCGTCCGACGACGACACCGATCTATTTGCCGCCGCCGCTGCTGCTGCTGCTGCTGCTGTGCTTCGCATAAACAAATGTGGAAACCGGACGATCACTCGCTCCAACTTGAGCACCGCCCGCTCGATTATCCCTCGTGCGGTGTCCATTCCGCTACGATTGATCTGATCATCCCGATCGCACAGACGCAGCGAAGAAAGGAAGGTCTTAATGCACCGAAGCGCGAACGCACTGATGATCTCGCTGTTGTCTTGGTTCAGAGATCGCATCACGTAGTGTATCGCCGTTGCAGCGCCGATTCGATGAAAAGAACTCGGATGCCGGCACAGCGCGAATAGGCGCTCGAAAAGAACTTCTGCTTTCTTCATGCTACGACCGGACTTGTCATCATGGTCGATCGAGGCGCTCAGCAGCGCCGCGAACGCTTTGCCGGAAACCTCTCGCACGGCGTTGCTTTCAGCTTGTGACAGTCCAGCCACTAGCTTCTCCAGGAGCATTGAGTGCTCAAACGGGTACGTTTCGCTCGAGTTACCAAACCAGCGGACAACTTGGAACAGCAGCGGCTCGAAAAGCGCGCGGCAAACTTTCTCCGAATCAGTCGCCAATGCGAGAAGCGTCGGGAATGCTTTCTTCCACAGTTGGTGGAACACAGACTTACTGTCACTCGAGTGCGGGTGTGTTGCTGTCTTGCCGCACAGGTAGCAAACCAGTGCGTGGTATGTCTCGCACGCACCAATCTTGATACGACGGTCAGTGTCATGGACAGCAACGTCTCCGATCTGAGCCATGATCTTGCCCAGAGGCAACGCAATTGGCACGTCGGACAGCTCGAGGGGTAGCTGGAACTGTGGGACGTGACACCGACCGGCAATGTCTTTCTGACTGGAAGAAGAAGTGCTCGACTTGCTGATCAAGAGCGATCCAACTCCGCCGAGACTGCCCAGAAGCACTAAGATTCGGCGCTGGAGTTTCCCGAACTCTGTCAGCCCTTCTTCGTCTGTAGTCGTCGAAGCGCTTTGTGAAGTGGTCCCATTCAACGTCTGTGCCTCGATGTCGTCGTCGGGTCGGCTCAGATAGAGCGATAGCTGTGGTATAATGCTTGGAAGCGATACTTCCAGCTCTTCTGGAAACGTTCGATGCCACCTCTCGAGCGTCGACACACCGATCTCCGCCGCTGGCATATACGACTTGCCAATGCTCAGTGTTGCCAGGAGTGCCGGCACAACCATGTCGATACTGATCAGCGACAGAGGAGCTGTCAAGACACACTCTGCTGACGCCACGAGCAGTTCGTCCTTGTAGAAGCGCAGCTGACCGGACACTCGCGCGACGAAGATCGCGTACTCCTCTCGCAGCCACCGCATATCCTTGCTATCGCTTCGATTGCTCTCTTTCGACACACGGTCGAAAAAGCCTAGTTGCGTCAACACGCGACCGATGACCGTGCTGATGTGATAGAAGCAAGACACCAACGGGAGCTCCGCGGAGCGCTGGATCGTGTACTGGATCAACAAGGGCATCTGCCAAGAACGAAGCGCGCATTCTGTCAACATCACCTCAGGCCGATCCATGTCTCCATCCTCCAATCTCGCATTTAGCATCAACAACGTACCCAAGGAAAGATCGACTCCGAAGGCAGTTTGGGCACGATGCGTCGAATGAACTCGGTCAGGTTGAGCATGATCGTGTGATCTCGCGCCACGCATGGCTGGAGCACAAGGTACGCGAAAAACAGCATACTGATGTCAGATACCACCCATCAATCACTTGGTGCGACTTCTCGCACACCCTCTCACCGTGTATCCTCCAAAGTCTCGTTCCGCGTGGCCAGCGATCTCCAAGTCATAGGAGTACGAGAGATCCAAATTGCGCATCACTCGGAGAATGCACTTGAACAGCGAGTCAAGGAGCTCCTGCCGCACTGCTGCGCTGAACTTGGACGTCGATGGGATGCGTACCAGTCCGACCCAGAGGTCTTCATAGTCATACAGCAGCCGCGTCTCGATGTTTCCAGTCTCGGGATGGAACAGAGTAAGCTGTTGTGCACGGCAAAGGAAAGAAACCGATGTGAGAAACGAAAAAAAAAGCGTTCTCGATGAATATGAGCACGCACATTGTCCTCTGTGTCGGTGATGTTGGAGACTGTAAGCAGCAGAGTGTGGTAAACGAATCGATCCACGAGAAGCCGGACCACGGTGCCCTTCGACAGTGCGTCGAAGATGCGCAGGATCGACTTGTAAATCGTGTGCTTCGTCTTCCACGCACAACGAGGATACGCAGCCACAACGTGGCACAGCAAATCCCCGACGAAGCTCACGTATCCCTCTTCAAGAGGCTTTGCGCCATGCTACAACGAGACGCGACATCCAAGCACCGATCTGAAGAGTCAGAAACAACATCACTCACTCATGGTCTCCACCCCACAAGTGTACATGTACCTGACGTACGAACGCCCCGATGCACTCCAGATACTGCGAAGCGATTGACCACTTCATCGCTATTGCACGCTGATTCAGTGCCAGCAGATTCTCGCCGTAGCTCTTTAGTCTGTCCTCGATCTTCACGAACCCCGCGTCCCCGAGAAATGCCTTGATGCAACCAGCAAGCTTCCCAAGCCCCTGCAGCGCAAATCCGAGCCTGGCGCTGGACGCGTCCGGGTCGTTTAGCACCGGTAGCACCTCCTTGATGATCCGATTGAAGGCTTTCTTGTCGCTGTGGCTCTTACTGTCTGCCATGCTCTCGCAGACGATGCTCATGACGCCGTCCGAGCTCGCAAACGAATGCTCCTTGATCTGTGCCAGCCACGTCAGCAGTGTGAGCAATCAATCGCTCGTGTGGCCTCACCCAACTTGCAACCACGACGCACTGTCTTGTTCTCGCTCGCACAGCAGAACTGCATGTACGAGAACCACACGTAGGCGTTCGCCCCGATCTCTTGACAGAACACCTCACAGTTTCCCGCCAAAAACCGCAGTGCCGTCTTCGTCACGTGGTACCGCGACATTTGTCCGTTCATTGTCGTCGCAAGCACGGTGCTCAAGTATCTAGCGGTGAAATCCCAGCAAAGATATAATTCACAGCAGGTCAGTGTGGGCGACAGGAAGCACCACACTGTGCGCCTGGATGAGCGAACGCATCGTACGAGTAGATCTTCTGGCGCTTGTCCGGGAACTTGGTGTAGCGATCCGGCTCGAGCACCAGCAGCTGGCCGAGCGCGAACACCAGTCCTTTCACGACGAGCATCTCCGGCGCGTTCGTGGTGAACTGCTTATCCAGCGAGTCTTCAACCCATTCGATCAGCTGCGGATACACCTGCCGTATGTCATGTGGGAAGCGTCGCGCGAGGTGGCCGATGGTTTCCACCGCGAGTCCCTACCACACACACCATCCCGGTTGTCAGCTAGTTCAACAAGAGCAGCCACTGGCCGTGTGCGCGCACCCTGGTCGTCTGCGTCGCCTTCGCGAACTTGAGGTCGTTCAGGAGCTTCTCGGCGTACTCGCGCGGCTGCATGTCCTCGCTGGAGAGGCGCGCGCCGGTGTACTTGAGCGCGCTTATGAGCGCCTGCTCCCATTCATTTCGCATCAATCGCGTCAGCTCTGCTCCTTTTACCCCTCATAGACAGCTGCACGCCCGCACCGAGAAGGCGGCGGCGCGCACTTTGTTGGACGCGTCGACGCGCGCCGTGAGCTGGCAGAGCGTCGCGAGCGCCGCCGCGTGCGTGCGGAGCAGCGCCGGGTGCACGCCAAAGCGCTTGAGGAACGCGGCGAGCGCTGCCAGCACGCGCTCGCGCGCCAGCGCCAGCTCTTTCTTGCGCGGGCCGTCGGTGGCTGCCAGCGCGCTCGCGTCCAGAAACGCCAGCAGCCCCAGCGGCTGCGGTGCCGCCTGGAAGAGCAGCAGCGTCGTCTGCTGCGCCGCCGCGCGCGACTGCACCATGGCAGCCGTCGCCGCACTCTCCAGACGCGCGAGCGTCTCTTCCACGCTCTCCGCCGCCAGCGGCTGCTCCAGGAATGCTGCGAGCTCCGCGAGCCGCTCGCGCACGCGGCGCGTGGCGGTCGTGTCCGCCATGTTTGCAGCTCCGCGTAGAAATTCAAACTGTGGGGTCCTTTTTGAGTAGCAACAACGTAATTCGTCACTTTGACCTTCGTGATGAACATGATGGGATGAACGATGGTGGCGCGTGTTCTGTGTATGTGTGCGCACGTCTATAGAGAGACAAATGGCGCTCGACTCTTGCTACAAGAGCTGCTCGATGTCGACGGGCTCGAACGAGCCCTTGGTCTTCTCAACGAACACCACGCCCTGCTCAATCAGGATGTGGTGCGCGCCGAAGACGTAGACCTGCTGCCCGTCGTGAAAGCCCTTGGGCAGGAACGTGACGTCGTGGGCGATCGCCAGACTCCCGACCACATCCTTCATCCCGACAGCGTGCGACGCAGTCTTCTTCTTCATCCTCATCTTCATCTCTTGCTGTTGCTGCTGGGAGGAGAATGCGAACTCGCCTGCACGCGCGCCGTCGTCATTCGAGGAGCCGTCGCCGTCTTCCGCGGCCGGATCCTCCACTCGCGCCTTCATCAGCGCGTCCTGATAGCTTGACGGTGCATCGCGATTGAGCTTCGGGATGATACCCGCACTTCCCTTCGTGTCGTTGTCGTCATGTCTTTGGATAACCGCATCGCACGCCGCTTCGAGCAGCACGAGCGCGCCGTGGAAATGGACGACCAGGCGGGGGTGCTGTGCCAGTTGCTGCTTGGCGAAGAACCCTTTCCACCCGCGATACCACTTTTCGAGCTCCAGCAAGCTCGGCGCGTCCGCCGTGACCCAGCGGCGCAGCACGCGTAGCCATTGCGGGAAGAACTCGCCCTCGAAGAGCGCGATGAACTGCCGCTCCGGCAAGTGCGCTTGCCACGCGAGCACCCACGTCAGCGCCTCGAGCGACTGCTTCTGCGGGTTGACCTCGAAGTCCCGATGCAAGCACCGAACGAGCTTGCGCACGACGTGGCGGTGTGTGAACTTGGCATACTCGTGCTCGCCCCACACCGCACGCCACGGACTCAGCACCGCGAGCACCGACAAGTCGGACGGATGCCACTGGTTTAGCACGTGCGAAAGCGCGAGGCGGATGTCCGGGTACAACGAGTGCATGGCGCCCTCACCAAGGTAGGGCAGCCACGGCAGCAACCAGTCGTGGATCGGCTCTGGGTCTGTCTGTGGATCCCAGCGCTGGCACTCCTTCTTCAGCCGCGAGAGCACGAGTTGGTGAAGGAACGCTGCCTCGAAGGCTGCGGAGAGGTGCGGTCGAAAGACTTCAAGTAGTGCGATGCAGGCGTCCGGATCCTCCTTCACGCGCCACTGGTACGCCACGAACTGGGTCACCGCCGGCCACAGCGTCTCCTCGAGGACGAAGTTGTACATTTCCTCTCCAGCAGAATTCACCTTCTCGTGGATGTTGTGGAAGACACTCCCGCCATTGCCAGTACCAGTGCCACTGCTCGCGCTCGGCACCTCCAGTAAGAAGATCTGAATGAGCTGGAACTGCTGCACCACGGCTGTCCGCGTGTCGCGGTCGGAAAAGTCCACTGCGACCAGTCGAGCCTTTAGCGGCGGGATGCACAGCGACGGCACCACCTGATGCAGCTTGTACGCTTCGAACTCGGGTGGGAACGCCTTCCGGATGTCGCTCAAGAGCGCCACGATACCCGCCGTGTCGCGGTTCTCGAGCGCGGCGTGCGCCGCCTGCTCGAGCTCCTCCATGCGCTGCATCATCGCCTCGACGCGCTGCAGCCGCACTTTCTCCAAGGCGACTTGCGCCTGGATGATCTTCTGCTCTTTCTCTAAGCTCGCGAGGTTCTCGGAGCTCTGAGCCGCCTTGGCCGTGAGGTCGCAGATTTGATTCTGCGCCTGATTCACCACCATCCGCACGTTGTAAATGAGCTCGTCGCCGAGCTTCGGCTGCTGCTGTTGCTGTTGTTGCTGCTGCTGCAGGTCCGCATCGTAGGCGTCCGAGACGCTGTCGAGCACACGCACGTTCGGCCCGCGCATGTCGAGCACCGTGTCGCTGCGCTTGGCGGCGGCCGGTGGCGCGCGCGCCACGTCCGCCGCGCGTTTGTATTTTTTCGCGCGTCCTGCGAGCGGCGCTGCCTTCCGCTTGCGCCAGAGTGCGTCGTCCTCATCACGCGCATCGGCCTCCTGGCGCAGACGTGCGCTCTCGTCCTCCACCGTCTCACCGCGCAGTTCGCGCTGCAACCGCCGGTTGTGTTTGAGCGCGCTCGCCTCCGTGAAGTTGCCGAAGCCGATACCCATGAGTGCCGGTCGCTGCACGACCTCGACCGTGGCCGACACGCCGCGCTCGTCCTTGCCGAGCCGACCCTTGAAGCCCATCTTCGCCAGCATCTTCATGCCGAAGCCCTTGGTGTGCTTCTCCCACTGCCCGAGGCTCGCGAGTTGCGCGCGGCTCATGGCCAGCGGCGCCTTCGCAGGCGGCGGCGGCGGCGGAGGCGGTGCTGGCGGCTGCAGTGGCTCTTGCGCGGAGGACTCAGCAGCGGCCTGCTGTCGGAAGATGCGCGCGAAGTCGGCGTTCGAGAGCCCGGCGCGCGCGGCACCGAGCCCGAGACCACTGCCATCATCGCTACCAGCTTCCTCCATCTTGAGAAACAGAATGGTGCTAATCGCATTTAAGCGAGTCGTGGTGGCATTTTTTTAAAAAAGGTGGGTTTTCTCAAAAAGTGAGACGCGTTTAGCCCGAACAACAGCAAGATGCGATACTGAAGCCGCACTCGCTGGCTCATGACTTGCTGCGTGTAAGCATGAGCACTCGCTTGAAGCTCCGCGCCGAGCAAAGCAGCGGGAACTTTAGTACGCCGTCACCGCCGTGCCGTCTCGGAAACATTTTGCTGCAACAGGAGTACACCACGCGCTCGTGTACCTCCTCTTAACGTAACGAGGCGCTGTGATCGGGCTGTTTGACATGTGCTTGTGCTTCTAAGCACCCTACGCTACAGAGTTCACATCCAGCAGAGTTGTCATGAAGACACCAGAAGAGCAGATCGGGAGCGCTCTCGTCGTAGCTGTGACGGAAGTGCCATCGATATTCACAAACCCACGCGCATAGCTTCCGCCGTGTGTTCCCTGCCTCTGAAACACACTGAGCACGCATTGGCAAGCTGAAGTCGATATGTTTAAAAACCATCGAGGACCTCGCGTCTCTGTCCGATGCAGCACTAAGTGTGGTT
>JAASFW010000011.1:0-84376 GCA_023334005.1 Globisporangium orthogonon | reverse complement strand
GCATGATACAACTGAGCGTGCGGCTCTCATGGCGACATGGATGAATGCGAGCGAGCGAGCGAGCGCACTCTCTCACCAAAGTCTTGCCACAGTCATGGAGAGAGCTGCTGGTCGCGGTCTCAGGCATTTAAGATGCTCAAAGGGTGTCGATTTAGTGGCTTATCAAAAACATCGTTACATCCGAAACGTGAAAAGCGTTACAGACAACTCACCCATCACTTTTGCACCTAGTAAGACCTCAAAAAATGGATGTTTATCCATTTCAAAGCAGTTTCCTTAAATACCTTAATAATGGAATAGTGTCCATATTTACAGCAATTTAGTCCTTATCGGTAAATACCCAAATCCTACTCCATATTCGACCTAGTTGAGGCTATATCGGTAGGGTTACGGAAGTTTGAGCGGAAAATCATGAGGTTACGGCTGTTTTGTATTTTACAGCTGGTAACGCTAGAAATTGGGAGAATTATTTCGGCGGAAAAGACGGGTTCTTGCATTTTATCACTATTGATTTCGTCACCTTGCAGTTCTGCAAGTCGCATCGTCGCACTGAATCTGCACGCTTAAGTACGCGGTTTGAGTTGAGATTCTCGCCCATTCGCCACAACTCAGATCGACCGACGCCGCATAGAGAAGAAGGCGGCCGAGACGCGCGCGCGCGCGAAGCCACTTGCTTGTGAGAAAGAGAGCGCACGCCCATATCGAAGCGGCTCCTAGTTCCATAGCTACAGCACCGAACGAACAAATCGACCACCCAATAACGCGATGTCACAGTGGGGGCTGCGCCTGAACCCGTGGGGGTCGAGCTACTCGTCGCTCGAGGCAGAGCAGATGCGCTTCGTGCACAAGGCGTTCTGCGAGGCCATGGAGGTGGGCGAGGAGGACCTGCCGCTGCAGCTCAAGATGGACGACTCGTTCTACCCGCTCTACCGGCCCACGACCGCCGACTTTGATGAGCACACGTTCATGCGCAAGATGCAGGACACGGTCGGGCTGCTGCGCAACCCGGCGGAAGCCATTATCTCATCCATCTGCGCGTACCAGAAGGAGCGCCTCGAGCGCAGCTTCTCGTTCTCCGGCTACATGAACGACCCGCGCACGCTGCTGCTCGAGGAGTTCAAGGACTGGGCCATGCGGTCGCTCGCGCCAGCGTCCTGCACGACCGAGGCGACGCTGCTCGAGGTGCGGCGCCGCCACAGCTACGTGTTGCGGCTCCAGCATGGCCAGCAGGGTATTTTCCACTCGGGCTCGGGTGAGCGTTCGCTCATGGGCACGCTCAAGGACATCCGTGGTGTCATCGAGTCGCGCATCCTGCCGACCATCGAGACCGAGCGTGCGCACTCGTCCGCGCGCGAGCAGCTGCACACGCTCGAGGCGCGCGGCACGGACGGGCTCATGCACGGCGTGCAGTTCCTCTTTTACGTGCTGCGCAATACCGCCAACACACCGGGTGACTGCACGATCAGCAATCTGCAGTCGCAGCAGCACGCTGGCATGAAGGTGCTTCCGTTCAGCGCCTTCTGGCATTCAAATGGGGTCGGGGTGTCGTATGCTCACATGGATGGTGTCCATACTGTGATAACAGGACGCGATGCAATCCAAGTCCGGCCAGATGCTACAGGTGCTGCTCAACACGCCGTCGTTCAAGGAGCTCTTTCCAGAGTCTGTGAACAACGACCCGCTCCCTGGCCATGAGCCTGTCGTGCAGACGCTGATGCTCACGAACGAGGAGCAGGAGACAATGACGAAGACCGCGGTGTTCTGCACCACGGACGCAAAGCCGATCGTCCCGGCGGTGCTGACGAAGAGCATTCGCCCACCGAGTCACTCGTCCGCGGCGGGAGCGGGGGACTCGGTGGCGATCACGCCAAAAGAGTTTCTCACCCAGAGCAACTCGGGCCTCGTGGGCCTGCGCACGGACGCCGCGAACGAGGCGTACGACATCTTCACAAAGCTCCACGGGCTGCTCAAGCTGCTCGCGGATCTCCTTGTGTCCTGCCGCAAGGCGCGTCAGCTTGCAGGACCTGGCGGGGACTTGCTGGTATACGGACCCGGCGGCGAGGCTGTGCGCCACCTGATGCAGTCGCTGGAAGCGGTGCAGACGGAGATCGGTCGTGAAGTGAGCAAGCTGACGCGCATCGGTGTGCGCGAGCTGGACCGGCTCAAGCCAAACCAGGAGAAGGCGTGGCGGTACAGCTTCAGCAAAGTGCTGCCGCTCGAGAACTACCTCGCGCACGACTTCAACGCGTGCGTGGAGCCGATCCAGCGCATCCACGCGAGCGCGGATCCAGCGCACGTGCAGAAGCTGTACAAGCAGTTCAAGGCGGCGACGGGCATGTGGGTGCTCGAGAACAGTTCGATCTGCAACCACGTGACCGCCGCGCTGGGCGGTGGCTTCATCGAGGACAAGCCAGCGCAGGTGAGGCCGAGCTGATCCGCGCTTCGAGAGTGTTCCTCTTGCCTTATCTAGTCTGATCTCAAATCTGTCTTCGCTCTGCCTCTTGTCTTCTCCTCACAGCCACAGTTGGAGCAAGAATTCGGCGATGGTCCGAAGATCGAGCTGATCGAAGACGATGGCGCTGCAGCAAATAAAAATGCGCTCGTGGTCGCGAACGGCAAAGCCAAGGCGGCGGCGGAGCGGAAGAAGGCGGGTCCAGTGCAGGCGAACGGCGCATTCCTCCTCGAGAACGGCAACGCGGAAAATCAACCCGCAAACAGTCAGCAGATGGTTGTGAGCCAAGGCTTGAAGGCGCAGAGTGGGGACTCTTCACTATCGTTCCTGTCGACGGCCGCGACGCTGGTATCGTGGGCGGTGGGCGCGAAGAAGACGGTGGCAGATCGACATGGCGAAGAAGCCACGAGTCCGCACCACTCGGACGACGACGATGACGGCAAAGGCCCGCTGTCCTCGACGTCGTCGACGAGCTCGGCGGCGAGCTCGAGCACTTCGCCGTCGCCGGGGGTCCTTGACGTGCTGCTGCTCGTGCGCCAGTCGGTGCAGCGCATCGGGCAGCTGTCGTGGGGTATTCGGACGTCGTATCACACGTCGTCGATCGACGAGGGCGACTTCGACGCGTTCATCGTGCTCTGCTCGATCTACCAGGGCGTCGGCGTGCCGTGCGCGAGCGACCTGCTTATCCGTCTGCGGCAGCACCGCGTCCGCCTGAGCCAGCTCCTGCGGAAGAACATCGGTGCCATGCTGACGTGCATTGTCGTGCTCCAGCGCCGCATCGTCGACGAAGAGAAGTCGATCCGTGGCACGGCGCTCGTGTATCGCCGCCTCGACAAGCTCATGACGGAGTTCGAGCTGGAGATGGATGCGATGATGAGCGAGTTCAAGCAGATCATGTTCGACTGCAACAAGATGAAGCTCGGAATTCTCGCGAAGCCGCTCCAGCAGCAGCAGGCGAAGGAGGCGCGCGACTTCCAGAACCCGGCGCAGCTGGCGTACCACTCGATCAACGCGCTGGCGGCGAACATCAGCGGGCAGTCGTCGCCATCCTCGGCGATCCTCACGCATGGCGAGTACATGACGCAGATGGCGTCGCAGATGGACCTGCACTGGAACAGCATCTCGCACCTCCTGCAGAGCGTGAAGAGCACACTGGAGCTCGTCGCATCGATCACGGACCGCGTTCGGGTGCGTCGTGCGTATGCTTATGTTGTTGTTGTTGCTGTGTGACTATGTACGTTGTGTACTGAGTGTTGGCTTCATCGTTCGCGACGCGGTTGAACAGGAATGCGCGAAAGACCCTCGCAACTTCGTGCCGCCGCAGCAGCTCGACTACATCTTCGAGTACAACTACGACGGGTTCTTCCGCCAGTCGACGCGAGACCTCGAGGTGCTCATGTCGTCCATCAGCGTGCAGTAAGTAGACCGTGTGATTCCATCGTCATCCGCGCCCCAATCGCTCGCTCGTTCGCGCATGACGAGCAGCAGTTCAGCAACAACAATAACAACAGTAGCAAGCGAGAGAGAGTTCATTTTTTCCAAAACAGGTTAGTAATAAGACACGGCTCATATCTTGCGGGTTCTCAGAAGACGTCGAGGAAGTCCTTGTCGGCGCCGCCGCTGCTGGTCTCCTGCGCGGGCGACGCTGCTTCCAGCTCGACGCTCTCCTGACTCTCGACCTGCTGCTCACGCCGCCGCTTCTTGAGCTTGGACGCTTTACCCGCCGCGCTGGCAGCAGCCGCCACGCCACTCGCTCCTTTACCTGCTGCGGCACCCGGCGCCTTCCGCTCGCTGAGCGACGGCGCGCGGTGCAGCTTGGAAGTGGCGGGTGACGCGCCGCTCGCCGCCGCTGGGCCACCGCCGATCGCGCTCGTACTGAGCTTCCGCTTGCCAATTGTCGCGCTGCACCCACATGGGATGAGTTATGTGTCAAGAGCCCATCGAGTTCAGAGGGAGCTCCAACTGCCACGTACGCTCCGTCCGCCGCCGCTGGGTACACGAGGTCGATTGAGGGCTCCGTTGCAAGCTCCGCATAGGCGCAGCAGCCTGAGAAGAGGTGCTCAGCGTCACTGTACGGCTTGGGCTTCTTCGGGGCGGCGTCCTTGCGTGGCGGCTTGGCGTCGATGAAGCCGTCCCAGCCGCGCACGATGTTGCCGTGCGGCGTCTCCTCCAAATACGCGGCCTCCTCCTCCACGATCTGCGCCTGCAGCCGCAGCACCGACTCGTGCACTTTCTGGTGCGCGTCCAGCAGCGCGCGCATGCCCTCGGACAAGCCCGCGACCTCCATCGGTGCTCGTTTAAGCAGCTATTTCAGCTTTTTCGCGCACACACTGCGCTTGCGCTGTGTTGTCTGCTGGTGTTCGACATTTTGTCATTTATCCGATATGTCGAGCAAAATCCTGGACCAGTGACTTGTTGTTCGAGATAAATGAGCAGATATATCGAGATAAAAGATACAAGAGAATAGCCAGGAGTCGAAAACGAAAAAAAGTAGAGCAAACACAAGGAGGGCAACGAAGCGGCCGATGAGATCCATCGCCAACTACAGCCATTCTCGATTCTACTAGCTTCCTCACAAGTCTCCTTCCTCTCCGTCGCTTTCACCGCCTCATACTTAGGTCGCACAAAAGCATTCATACCTTGGATCGATCAGTTATTTGCGTTCTTGTTTCGACTCGGAAGCGCTGGTGCTTTCTTTTCCAGCAGCTCTCTGCGGTCTTCCAACGTACGCCATCGCTCTCTCCGTTCGACTCACATGAAAGGTGATTACAAGATTCTACTTCCTACTTAAGCAAACTCGTCGTGGGACGCGTCGTGGTTCCGAGCAATGTCTGCAAGCGACACAGGCGACGATCCGCCCGACTTGCTCACGCGCTGCGATGTCGAGCGGTGGCGACCCGCGGAAGTCGCGGTCGCAGCCGACTCAGACGAGATCCCCTCCATCTTCTTCTTCTTCTTCGCGCTGTGCAATTCCACAGCAGGCATGCCCTTCGAGTGGCCGCCGAAGACAGGCTTGAGGTACTCCTTATCCAGGCGATGCCAAAAGTTGTGAATCCCCGAACGCCGGTGTCGCCTCAATCGGTCCGCTTCCGGCAGCTCGTTGCGCCGGAACGAGTTGGCAGCAGCATCGTCGTCATCGTCATCATCGTCGTCAGAGAGCAGTCGTTCTGTCGCACCATCTCTGCAAGGACAAAGCAGAACACATAACAGCTCCGAAGATGAGTGCCAGGCAGGACCAGCCAACCTCACAGCGCGGCAACCCGCCACAAACACAGCGCACGACGACGCACTCATCCAGGTCACCCATCTCGCCCTCGTTCGACGTCAGCCCGTAAAAGCGCAGGAGCGGACTCGTGCCCATGCCGAAGACCTGCTCGCACAAGCAACATCAGGTTAGGCGTTCGTACCATGATGCCTCAAGTGACAACGATCAACCAAGTTCACGTACAAGCGTAGTGAACATGACAGTGAAGAGCGTCGTGCTCTGGATCACGCTCGAGTGCGTGCTGTTTGGCGTCCAGACGTTGAGCGCCAGCGCGAACGCGATTGACCCGCGCAGGCCCGCGAACCAGATGACGACCATGTAGCTGAACGGGATCTTCTCGTCACGCGTCAGGTTGGCGACCATGCAGAGCGGGAACGCGTTCAGCAGCCGCGCGATCATACACGCGACGAGATTCGCGACGATGAAGCCCCAGTCCCACGTGAACAGGCTCGAGTACGCCACGGCGCTCATGCCCAAGTAGATAAAGATGAAGTTCTCCGCCAAGAACGACGCTGTCGTGAGCAAGTGGCGCAGAGCCGTCGCGCTCTCCTCGGCGATGTTGTACAGGTGGTAGTGGCTCATGAGCACGCCCGAGAAGAAGAGTGCGACGATGCCGCTGAGCCCTGCGAGGTCGGCCGCGACGTAGCTCAGGTACGCCGACAGCAGCACGATCGAGATCTCGTACGACGGGTAGTGACGCAGCACGGGGTCCGCTTGCTTGAGCAGGAACGCCGATGTCAGACACACGAGCGCAGCGAGCCCGACCGACCCGAGCCCGATGCCAAACACCTTGCTCACAACGATGCCGGCGTCGTGGAGCGTCACGTCTTCGATGTTCGAGTGGATGAGGCGCTGGAACAGTGTGAACGCAACGATCGCTGCGTCGGCCACAAGAAGAGAAAGACAAAACACACACACATGCGTAAGCAAATGCTCGCGATCTAAAGAGTGAGATAGCAACAACGACGTACAGACGCCGTCGTTGAGCACGCTCTCGCCGAACACGAGATTGAAGAGCAGTGGCGGGACGCCGTTCTTCTTGAACACGGACAGCGTCGCGACCGGGTCCACTGCCGAGATGAGCGAGCCGTACATGTACGCCTCCGCAGCCGTGAGCTTCGTGATCACACCCATGTTTCCAAGCCAAATGAGAATGCCGCCCGTGATGAACGTCGCGACGAGCGTGCCGACAATCGCGAGCAGCAAGATCGTCGAGAAGTTGGAGAAGAAGCCCTGCGTGGAAACCGCTTAGTGTATCCATTTGTGGCAGACCTTCAGTGTACGAAACGATCGATCGACGCACCCGCTTCTTCATGGTGAACCCCGCTTCTAGGATGATCGGAGGCAGCAGGCTGTACGGACAGCAGGCAGAGAATGAGTGCATTGCATCAGCTGCAACGCGTCATCAGCAGTGGAGTGGAGAGTCGTACGCTAGGAAGAGCACTTCCGGGTCCATGGCGTGCTTGAGCGATTGCTGCAGGGAAGACGCATGCACACACGCACACTCAAGTCAGCCTTCGCTTCCATACTTTCATACAGAATGATCGCACACAATGCGACGCGTGGCCACTTACAATCGGCGAAATGAAGCGGATGATCGCGCCAAACTGCACACACGCACAGTTACGTCAGCACCTTCGCTATCCCCATGCTACCCGCTAAGCGTCCCGCTGCACGCACGATAACGCCGAAAAACATGGCCCACGCGGACTCAGACACGAGCGCCGGCACTGGCGCCTTGTCGAGGCGGTAGGCAACCAGCACGAGCACGAGTTGCAGTGCTGCGATGACGAAGAGCCCCGCGCGGCTCCAGTCGCTCTGCTCGTCCGCGCTCGAGACAGCGGCCGCGGCGATCGCACTCGCGCGCGCAGCCGCCGCCGACGCGTTCGCAGGCAGCAGCGTCTCCGTGGCGGCGGCAACCACCGAAGCGGTGGCGGCGGCCACAGTCGCACCCGCGTCGAGGTCCATGGCGGTCGGTCGGTCGGGCGGTCGGTTGGGCAGTCGGTCGGTCGGACGGTCGCTTCGCGAGCTTCTCGCTTGGTGCGCAGCTGCGCTTTTGACCGAAGAATGCGTTCGCTGAGCGAGGACGCTGGTAAGAATTCCAGGCCGAGCTCGGAAGCCGTCTTTTATTGCAAAAGGGGGACAATTGTGAAGCCATGTGCGACAAAATGAACGGGCGGCCGATCTTTGCTCGGGCTGACAAACCCGAGCGCGAAGATGGGCGCAGGCGCAAGCGCGGCGGCGGACCGCGAGCTGGGCCCCGAGGCGCTGGAGGCGCCGGAGCTGTCGCTCGACGACGTGTGCGGGTGGGTAGAAGCGCAGCCGCCATCGGCGACCGGCAGCGCGTTCGCCGCCGCCATGTGCGCGCGCATCCGCTCGAGCGGTGGGCTGTACATTGCTCCCATTACTCGCCGTCAATCTCCTGCTCGACTAAGCTTCTGTGCCGAACGGCAGGCTGCTCGGTAGCGCAGCTGCTGCTCGCGATGGACCGCGACGAGCTCTTTGACGTGCTGGACATGCACCAAACAGTGGCGACTGGCGACGATGTTGACGCACGCAAACACGCGCTCGCGCTTGTGCGCGCAGGTCGCGAGGCGCTGCGCCGCGACTTCCTCGTGCCGCTCCGGGAGCTGCCGAACGCGATGGACAAGGCCGTTTACGTGCACGAGCGCTTCCCGCTCGTGGTGGACGCGGCCGGCGGCCACGCCACGCGCTTTCTCAAGTACCAGCGCGGCAGCGTGCTGGCGGTCGGCAACCCGCGCGACATGGCGCCCGAGTCACTGCGACGACATCTCGTCGGGGCACTCAAGCACGGAACGTTGCTAGTGCTCGACTTCGACCGGCTCAACACCGTCGAGCTCGAGCAGTTCTTCTCTCCCGAGGCGTTCCCGCGCGAAGTGCTGTCCCGTCAGGCGCTGTTCTCGCCGTCTGTGTATGAGAAGCTGCTGCGACCAGAAGAGGGTGACCCAGAGCCGAGTGAGTTCATTGTCAACGACCAGTTTAAGCTCGTCGTCGTCTGCCAGGCGGCATCACCACCTCCAAAGACTGCACTCGCGATGTGCGTCTTGCACGTGCACCTGCCTGCTGAACATGCTCGAGACAATGGCAAGGACGTTGATGGGACGGACAGTATTCAAAGTGGGAGGCTCGCGGAGATCCTTGGAGTGAGCAAAGAGGTAAAGCGCAATAGCATGGAGCTCGTCGAAGCGGCGTTTGACAACGATCTTGAGACGGTGAAGAAGTGTTTGGATAAGAACTACGACCTCGAGAGTGAGGATGGCCATGCACACACTGCGCTGTCAGAAGCGGCATGCCAGGGCAACAACGAGATTCTGTGCTTCTTGCTAGAACGAGGAGCGGACCCAAACAAGTGCAACGACGAGAAACGATCACCGCTTTACCGCGCAGTATACAATGGTCACCGGGAGACTGCTGAGATCCTGCTCACGAGCGGCGCGGACCCGCGGATTCGCACTAAGCAGGCGGAGACTGCATTCGACGTCGCCAAGACATCGGAGATTCGCGAGTTGCTTGCAAGCTGGGATCTTGCAAAGACCGACGGACTTCTCGAAGAGAGACGTAAGGTCATTGAAGCGAAGTGGCAAGAACGTATCGTCTCTCACGTTGAGCGTGAGCAGTTTGCACTAAGGCAGATCCACCAAGAGCTTCTCGAGCTCGCTCACAAGGGAGACACAAGTCAACTGGAGGCTCGATTCGAGCTGTTAGCAGAGGAGTCGCTCGCGACTGGAGAACGACCACGCGCGAGTGCAGACATCCGCGATGAGAAGGGAAGCACACTGCTAGCGATCGCAGCGCAGCACGACCACTTCGAGCTTGTGAACTTGCTCTTGACAAAGTGGAAAGCGTATTTCGAGTCAGCACAAGCTGCAGCAGTATCGAGCTCATCGATTCCCCAGCAGCAACTAGCAAAGAAACAGAGCTTGCTTGCAAAGATATTGAAGCCAAACGTGAATGCGCGCGACTGTCGTGGGTGGACTCCGGTCTCGATCGCCGTTTTCCACGAGGCGAAGCGGAGTCTGCGATTGCTTTTGGATCACGGCGCGGACCCCAAACTGAAGAACCAGTACAACAAAAACGCGTACGACTTTGCGAAAGATGACTTGGATGCGGCGGCGCACATTGTCAAGTCAAGAGCGGAGATCCGCCAAGTGCTAGTGGACTGGGAGAACGAATGGCGAACCGTCTCCGTAGGACCAGATGACAAAGTTGTGGATCCGGTACCAGAAACTCGAGCAACATCCACGCTGAAGACCAAGAAGAAAGGTGACAAAAAGCTCAGCACTGCAGCTGCAGGCGCCAAGTCTGTAAAGACATCAAAGAAAGCAGCTCCGACCAAGAACAGCAGCAAGGCAACGAAATCAATAGCAAGAGAAAAGTGACTCGATGCGGCTTACACGCCAGCTCACTATTCGCTGAGACTGCTCTTCGTTCAGCTACGAGTTGATGCGGGGTGATCAGATAGCTACATAACAATCTAGTCCTGGATGTTCGAGTCGACTGCATCGAAGTCGTCGAAGTCCGTCAGTGCCTCTGTCTGGTGGTTATCCGCGGCGAGCAGCTTCGCAGTAAGCACATTTTCCTCTGAGATGGCTTTGAACTTGCGACGATACCTGCGGCGAGAGCCTTTCGGATTCTCCAGACGTTGTCCGAACTTACGGCAGCTGCACAGGCCATTGTCGGACGTCGGGACGTCTGACTTTGGTCTTTCAGAATTCGAGACGCTTGTGGCACTTGAATACTCCGAGATCTGGCGTGGGCGAAGCGCAGAGCTATTCTCATGGAACACTGGACTCGTGGCACAGGTATCGGTGTGGCGCAGGGAGTCGCCACCAAGAATCGCTGCCTGATCGATTCCTCGCGCGGCGCCGCCACCGTTGATGCAGATCGGCTTGCACAACACGATGTTCTCTTCATCGAAGTAGTACAGCGCATCGGAGTTTTCGAAGCCGCGAGAGTGTTTCTGGTGATGGAGCAATCCCGCGTCCATGAGCGCGTTGCCGAGTCGGATCGCCTCAGCAGTGGTGTTGACGTAGTTCATGTCTTCCATGCGTGCCACCGCGTGCTCACCAGTGAAAAGAGTCGGCATGCCGTCGCCAGGGTTGTTCATCGCGACCATGTCGAACTTGAGCTCGTTCATGAGGTCTAGCGCAAACGCAGCCTGCATCTCTTCCTGAATACCCTCGAGAACGTGGACGATATGCTGTGCCGACGGGCGCAAACGTGGATCCGAGTGCCACCCGCTCTCGATCACTTGGCGAAGTCCCGGGTGCATCACTCCCCCTTCCAGCCGCGGTCGCTTCCCGTCCATAACAAACTCAAACACCTGCAAGTGATTGTTCTTGAGCGTCGGGAACTTCTCCGCGCCAGGGTTCAGGATGTCCCACATCGTCACCGCAAGCGAGTAGACGTCCGCCGCTTCGCCGTACTCGGCTTGACCGGCTCGGCCCTTGATGATCTCCGGCGCCATGTAGTCCACTGTTCCCTTCACTGTCATCTTGGCTTGTCCGGACGCAAGCGTCACCGATGGCGCAGCATGGTAGATCGTGGTGCCAGCACCAACTCCGCTCTCTTCGTCGTGCTGACTCGCGTGCTGAAGCTGTTCATTGCTCTGAAGTAGAGCGCTGCTCGATTCCTCCGTAGCACTTGAGCGGCGAGATACTTGAACCTTCGCAAGCGAACGAGACTCTCCAAAGTCCGTCAGCTTCACGTTGTTCTCAGAGTCGACAAGGAAGTTGGACGGCTTGATGTCGCGATGCAGGAACGCCGGCGAGAAACTGTGGATGTACGCCACGGCACGCGCTGCGTCGATCATGTAATTCATGTTGATCAAGTGCTGCTGGCGGTTCGCGTGATGTTTGCGCTTGGCGATGACGCGCGTGACATCGTCAAGGCTGCCCTGACAGAGCTCCGACACCAAGCAGATCGTCGGTGGAAAGACGCACATGCCATGGAACTTGACGATGTTCGGGTGGTTGAGAGCGCCACAGAGCGCGGCTTCGTGCGAGAACTCGGCAACTGTCTCTTCCGTGAAGACAGTCGGCGTGTATACCTTGATCGCGACTGGGACACCTGGATTCATCACTCCCTTGAAGACCGTCGCACTGGCCCCAATGCCGATGCGCTGCTTGATCTGAAGGTGGGCGAAATCGATGATGTACTTGCGGTGCATCTCGATGAGCAGGTGGAGTCCTTGCGATGAGATTCGCTCGTTGATCTGGTGCTTTTGGCGGAACACGCTCTGTAACGCGCACGCTCGCTGTCCCATGCCTCGCCAATGCTCCGTGTCCGCCCTCAGCACTCGCCAGATCACGAGAGGACACATGGCGCCCCAGACGATGGTGACGTACGTCATGAGGAAACCTTCTTCCATAAGGTCCAGCTCGAAGAGCTCGCTGTATGAGAACGCGAGCGCGTAGTAGATGAATGCGAAGGCGCAGTACTCGCGGATCGTGCGCACTGAGGCGCGTCCTGGTGGCCAAATCGCAATGTACGCGTACAGGAACAGCAGCAGCGAGCGTCCGATTGTCAGTCCGATGAAGGATGTCGTCGAGTTCGATCCGTCGGGGTTGTTCGTCAGCGAGAGAAGGTACTGCAGCGGAATGGTGTAAGTCGACAGCACAAGGTTGATCGCGACTGTGCGGCTCAGTGCTGGCACCGACACGCTCTTCTGCATCATGAAAAGCACGACCATGAGGAAGACGAACTGGCGGCCGCTGTAGAAGCACTCGGTCATGAGCGCCGAGATCGTGGTCTCGAACCATTGAAGCGAGAGAGCGAGGATCATGAACGTCGTGAAGCCTCCCGTGGTCACGCCGAGAATCCAGAGCAGCGGCTCGAACGCCGGCAGGATCACCTTGCGAGCAGCCGTGCTATCACCCTTGAACGCGACGGTGCGGTTGTAGCGCAGGTACGCGATGAGCACCGCGCAGAGTAGGAACATGATCGAGTAGCCGAGCAGGATCATGACCTGCAGCACACGGAACTTGTTCACGATGGACACGAGGGCTTCTTGTGCTGCAATCTGGTCCGGCGCGACGGTCGCGAGCGTCATGTTGCTTGTGCCAGTCGACGGCGCAATGGAGTTTGTCGCCAGCGTCTCGTTTGCCGCCATCGTGCGTGTGTGTGGATCGCTGAGCGATACTCCGTCGTCGCTTCTTGCTAGTTAGGCAATGTCAAGCCGGAGATCGACGTGCTGCCGAGCGCTTGTGTGCTCCAGCGCGGGTTTGCAAGTGTGGTCAAGTACATCGGAGGACGGGGCAGTCTTTCGTTTCGAGCGTCTCGAGACATTGCAGACAAGCGACCGAGAAAGCCAGAGACCTCGCGACTTCGGATAGCGTTCAATGGAAGGAAGACTTCACTCGCGAGGACTCGTCCATCCTACCCCGCGGCACCACCGGCAGCCCTCTAACTCCAGAGCTCCTGCAGATGCAATACACCATGTCGTTCGAAAGTCGAAGAAGCGAAGCGAGCGCTATGTCGTCGTCATTGCGAAGAGCGACAACTGCTGGCCAGTCTTGGGTGGCAGAGGCTAAGTCTGGTCAGCACTCAGACGGCACTGCCACTAGCAGGCGAGCAGCGACGCCAGTTCCAACCAACTTGACTTGGAGTGATGCGCTCGCGAATTCGGCATGCAAGAGGGAGTGCGTACGAAGTGTATACAATGCTCCGATAGCGACCACAAAAAATTATAGAAGTATGCGCTCCTACCGAAAGCCGTGCCAATCTTATTGAAAGCCGTCAATGCTCAGCATAGAATATCGAAAAGTTGTGCACACAAAATTGGCTGTATAATTGAAGAGAGAAATGGTGAAGCGAGACGGATAATAAACGCATTGCTACTGGATAAATGCTGCTGGAAAGTGGCACTCTCCTCCTTGAATGGATTCGGTTGATCTCCACAACGAAAGGCACAGCGCAACCTACATGCGTGCATGCATGTAGGTTGCGGAGATACCGGCAGTCGCCAGCCCAGCCTTCTCAGAGGAAGCCCTGCCTTCCTTGAGTGAGCGAGCGTGGCTTTCTAGGCGAGAGATCGATGTGAGCGCACTTCCTTTGCCGGGTCTTCATCCCTCTGAGAGTCGAGGTTCAGTTTCTGAAAGAGCTTTATGCCACCCGGCGGTGCCAGGCAGTTGAGTCAAACGACCTCTTCCGACCTTGAGATTCAGGGTCGGCATGCGAGTAGCTCTAGGGCTAGCCCCAGTTCACCTCCAACGGCGGTTGATCTCGGTGTCTAGGTGCTCGTGCTTGCCGCTTTGTGCCCGGCTTGATCCTCTGCGTTTCGATCGCGCCGGTTACACCGACGAGCTCCGGCGTTGTGGTCTGTCGGAGCCGGCGCCGGCACCACCGCAGGTGCTCACAAGTGAATCTCCGCCAGCTCTTCAAAGCGCGAAGATCGAACGCCTCTCTTTGCGCTGAGCACTTGCACGTTTTAGTTTCGCAACAAGCGAGACATCAGCAGTACAACCTTGCGGATAGTGAGACAAATGCTGGACCATCTCAAATCTCAAGGAGTGTATATATGACTCCCTTCATAGTCAGCTCTACTGCATCATGCACATCTTCCCTTGAACACACGTAGCCTGATGTACAAGTTGAGCTTCCTACGCCGTTGACACCGAGTTATTCACGACAGCGTCGAAGTCGTCGAAATCGCCTTCGGTCGTGTGCATGAGCAGCTTTGTCGTGAGCAGGTTTTCCTCCACGGGCACTTTACCCTTTTGCTGGTGGCGGCGGAAGCGACGGCGGGACGTCTTCGCGACTTCGAGGCGCTGCCCAAACTTGCGGCATGCGCAAATGCCGCCAGTCTCGAGCAGCGGGGCGCCAGAGTGCGCCTGCGAGCCGCTGTGTTCCTCCGACACGATCGTATTGGCTGCGTGACGCGAGCGGCGAGTACTCACGCCGGAGATCGTCGACGCAGTATCGTCTTGCTCCGTGATCGCATAGCTGTTGGTGGCGCTCCCACAGGCGCGATCGTCGCCGTAGCTTCCGCCAAGCACTGGCACGGTTTTGAAGTTATACGGCTGGCAGAGTTGGATGTTGTCGTCATCGAAGAAGTAGAGCGAGTCTCCGTTCTCAAAGCTCCGCGCGTGCTTGACATGGTGCAGGAGGCCGGCATCCATGAGAGCATTGCCGAGCCTGATGCCCTCGCCCATCGACGACACGAATTCAATTTCGAGCATCCGATCGATCGCCGAGGCGCCGCTGAATGCGCGCTCGATCGACGGCTTGGGGGCGGTGCCGTACTTGCTCAGCTCTGGGCTGAGCTCAAAACTCAGCTGCGATGCGAACGCAGCCAGCACCTCTTCTTGAATACTCTCGAGAATGCTCACGATGTTCTGCGCAGACGGACGCAGTCGCGGGTCTGGCTGCCACGCACTTATGATCACTTCACGCAGCGGCTGGTGCACATCGTTCATGAAAACCGGTCGTTTCCCGTCCGTGACGAACTCGAACACCTGCAGGTGGTTGTTCTTGAGCTCGGGGAACTTCTCCGCCCCAGGGTGGAGGATGTCCCACATTGTGATAGCCAAAGAGTATACGTCAGCAGCTTCGCCGTAGAGCGCAAGTCCAGCTTTTCCCTTGATGATCTCCGGTGCCATGTAGTCGACGGTGCCTCGCACAGTCATTTGCGCAGCGATTGACTTGTTCGCATTCGGCAACGTCGACGGCAGGCGCTGCATTGGAGGCTGCTGTACTAGCTGGTGCTCCGTGGAGCTCAGCGTGCGACTGATCTCACTGGTACGACTGACTGTGTTCGCCGCGCTTCCCATCGCGTTCTGCGTCACAATGTCGCGTGGCAGACTGCGTGACTCACCAAAGTCTGTCAGTTTGACATTGTTCTCAGCATCGACAAGGAAGTTCGCTGGCTTGATGTCGCGGTGCACAAAGGCCGGCGAGAAGCTGTGGATATACGCCACGGCACGCGCTGCGTCGATCATATAAGCGAGATCGAGCAGGAACTGCTGGCGGTTCGGGTGGTGCTTCCGACGACTCATCGCACACGTCACATCTTCGAGACTTCCCTGGCAGAGTTCCGACACCAGGCAGATCGTCGGCGGACATACGCACATGCCATAGAAGCGCACGATGTTCGGGTGGTTGAGAGCGCCGCAAAGCGCAGCTTCGTGCGAGAACTCGGCGACAGTTTCCTCCGTGAAGTCAGTTGGCGTGTACACCTTGATCGCGACCGGTGTCGAAGAGTGCAAGATGCCATTGAACACGACCGCACTCGCGCCAACGCCGATGCGCTGCTTGAGCTCGAGGTATGCGAAGTCGATGATGTACTTGCGGTGCATCTCGATGAGCACGTGAAGTCCCTGCGACGAGACGTGTTCGTTGATGTTGTGCTTTTGCCGGAAGAGTGACTGCAGTGCCACAGCGCGCTGCCCGAGGCCACGCCAGTGCTCCGTATCGGCTCGGAGTACGCGCCAAATCACGAGCGGGCAGAGTGCGCCGCAGAGCAGGTTTGAGTACGTGAGGTTGAAGCCGAGGTCAGACTTGCCCTGCTCGAACATCTCGTTGTACGTGAAGAGGAGCGCGTAGTAGACGTACGCGAAGAGGCAGTATTCGCGCATCGTGCGTGGCGTGGCACGTCCAGGTGGTCGGATGAACACGTACGTGTACAGCAGCAGCAAGAGCGCTCTCGAGAGCGTGAGCACCAGATACAAGTCCTTGGGGTTCTCGTATGTCACCATGTACCAGACGATCGGCAGCGTGTACGTCGAGAGGATGAACGAGATGACGATTGTGCGCCGCAGTGCCGGGATCGAGACACTCTTCTGAAGCATAAAGACGACAACGGTAACGAACACGAACTGGCGGCCGCTGTAGAACACTTCGGTCGCGAGCTTGGAGATCCTGGCCACGTAAAGGTCGGTCATGAGCGCGATGCAGAAGAAGACTGTGTAAATTCCCGTTGTGGTGCCGAGGATCCAGAGCAGTGGCTCGAACGCTGGCAGGAGGATCTTTCGCGCCGCGCTCGCGTCGCCCTTGAACGCCACGCTGCGGTTATGGCGCATGTAGCAGATGAGCACGACGCAGAGGCCAAACATGATGCCGTAGCCGAGCAGCAGGAAGAGCTGGAGCACGTAGATCTTTTCGGTCATATACGCAATCACCGCCTGCGTCTTTGCGACTGCTGCAGCTTTCGCCGCTTTCTCGGCTTCTGCAGTCGCGTTCACCGCTGCTGCTGTCGCCGCTCTGGAGGTATCATTGCTGCTCACGATTGCGTTCACGGTCGCGTTTGCGGCGTCCGCCAGCATGGAGCTGATCATAGCGATGGGTCGGTGTCGGCGTGGGTTGGCTGTTTCGTACAAGCGTGAGGTGTGGGGTGCGCGCGGAGGACGGTTCTCTCTCTCTCGAGGTGAAGTCGGATAATGAGCAACATGGCGAGCAGATTGCGTTTGTGTCCTCGAACATATTGAAAGCAAGTCTAACCGCATGTCCAATAGTGGAAGAAAGTCAGACATGATACTTGTAACTGCTTGGGACAGTGCAACGGCACTTCAAGAGGTTTGCAACCGCCGCTGTGCCGAACTGCATGTGTATGTGCATGTGCATGCGCTGTGCCTCGCCCTTTTGGTGCCCCAGTGCTGCAAGCTGGTGCTGGCGTGGAACTCGAAGTGGGTGGAAGGAACGCGCCCTTGTCGTCAAAGTGGGTTGTTTCATCTGCCTGAAGGATATTGTTCTTTGTGAACTGGTGCGGAAGCGACACAGCCAAAGTCTGTCTTGAATTGATCTTCTAAAGGCGCGAAAACCATCTGACTCGCATTTCTTTGGAGCCACTCAGTACATAAAAAGATCGTTTAACAACCAAGCATCACGTTGAGATATCGCATCCCACTACATCACCGCCGCTTTTCACGCTCGCGTGGTTCGCGATGAGGCTGCCAAGCCCGAGCCCACTACAGCTATCGCCTTGTTCGTGCAGCTCGCGCTCTGAACGCAAGACGACATCGAGGACACACTGAGGCAGATTAGTTGGAGATGTTGCCGCTGCCACTGCTGCGACCGTCGCGGCTCGGCAGCACCACGTCTCGGAAGATTTCTCATTCAGCGGGTGCACGATGTCTCAGTGTGATCGCGAGGCTATGGAAGCCCGTCGCTTCGCTTTGCGTTGCGATGCCTGCTCTGCGCTGGATGATCTCGGGGGTCATGTAGTCTGCTATCCTGCGCACGGTCATGACATTCCTCACCGGGGTCTCTGTGAACGGTGTCTGGAACGAAGATCAGACATTCTCGATCGACGACAATCGAAGGGTGCCACCGGTGCTGGAAGTGTTGTTGACTTGGCGCGCTTTCGTGATGCTCCAAGACTCGCCAAAGTCTGTCAGCTTGACGGCGCATCGGGCGTCCACGATGAAGTTTGTCGGCTTGATGTCGCGACGTATGAACGCCGGCGAAAGGCTGTGCAGGTACGCGTCGCGTCAAACATGTACTGCAAGTCGATGACAACCTGGTGATGCCTGATGTCATGTTCACGGCGCGCGTGACGTCGTCGAAGCTTCTCTATTCGCGAGGGTGACTCCCGTCTCGAAGATAACGCGATGCTGCCAACATCGCAGGAGACCTGCCTGCTCTTCTCGGAGGGATGTGTGCGTTGGAGGCTCACGTAGCGGATGTAACGAAAAGCGGCATTGGGTTAATTGGTGTGCAATTGGTTGGTCCTAGTTTCGTTTATCTGAATGCTGGTCACCGTCATCACCTCTTGCGTCTGTGTTCTTCGACTTCCGACTTTCTGTCGAACGGCTCCACCATTCGGTTCAGCTTAGAGCAGCGGCTCGGTGCCGTTCCAGTCGACGCTTGCGCACGGCCACTTGGTCCGGATCACGAGATTGAGTGGCGGCACGAGGTCGTCCGGCTTGCTCGTTGGCTTCTCTGCGAATGCGAGCGTGTGGACGCTCAGACGGATCACCTCGTCCTGGTTCGCGAGCCCGTCGTAGTAAAAGAGCTCGAGGTGCTCACGTTCGTCGACACGCGGGTCCTGGAGAAGCTTGGGCTCAACAAAGAGCACCGAGTAGTGCGACTCGCTGCACACCACCCACACGTTGAAGCGTGGACACTTGAGATGCGAGCCCACGACCAAGTACTCATACGCCTCGAAAAGCGACAGGAAGCCCACGCTTGCCTGCGCCGAGATGCCCTTGAGCACCACAGCTTGCGCGTCGTCCTCGCTCGCGCCTTCGAGCAGTTGCCGGCCGTTGAACACGTTGCTGCTCGCTTGCCCGCACAGCAGCAAGTTCACCATCTCTTGCGTGCAGTAGTCATGTCCTCCAATGAGCTTGCCGCCGCCGTTCGCGTCGCTCACGCCCTCCACGTGATCCATCTCACTGTGTATCTTCGTGACGCCCTTCGATAGCACAACAGACGCAACAAAGAGTACGACTCCGTTCCACTTCGGCGCCGTCACTTCATGGATGCGCTCGAGAAGCAGTGCTCGAGTCTCCTCGTCGTTGAGTGTGGTGTGAAGCGTTACGCCGCTCATAAACCTGCGCTTCGGCGCACTGTCGGAGCGCTCGTTCAGCACAATCGTGCATGGCATATTCCGACCGCCAGCAGCTTGGTGCAATATGTGCGTCAGTGCTGCCACCAGTGCCTTCTCCTGCTGCGATTTGTCGGGCTGCCATCATATCAAGAGCATGAGGAATGCGAACACATTCTTTGCACGACAAACATCAAAGAGTAGCTCACATTCTGCCAGTCTCGCGGCGCGTTCTCCAGCAAAAATTGGAGCACAAACGCTTGAACAACCGCGAGTACACCGCACGGACCGCCTTCATGTTGTACGAGTCCGTACCGCAGATTCGCCACGTCAGTGAAGACGAAGCCCTGCGTTCACCGTAGATACATTGCATTCATTGTGAGAATGTAAGTTACAGTCATCCGATCGAGTACACCGCACCTGCTGGTCCCAGTGGGAGCTGAACGCCTTCTTCTCGCCAGAGAACAAAAGTTGCTGGAGAGAAGCAACTTCGTCCGGTGTTGCCACGCGGCCACCTCGAACACCTGGACGAGAGCTGGGAAGAGCTCCACTCGCTCCTGTTGCCAGGCTACTGCGAGAACCACCGGTGCTGCTCGTCGATCCGGATTTGATCGATCTCGCCAGTGTCGGCTGTGCGGAATCAAAGTCTTCAACATCCTCCATCTCCAGCACCTCACTCGCGACTGTGGGGCGCGGCAGTGACACACTCGTCTCGTCCCAGCTCACTGTCTTTGTGGCTGGCTTTTGCTGAGTGGACTTGCCTACAGCGATATCTCTCGAGGTCTTCGCAAGCGATGGCGGGACTATCTTATCTTGAATAGCCTCATTCTTGCTCTTCGCAGATCTGTCTTGCGAAGACCGACGGCTGGATG
The DNA here is from genome assembly GCA_023334005.1 of Globisporangium orthogonon. Taxonomy (NCBI): domain Eukaryota; phylum Oomycota; class Peronosporomycetes; order Pythiales; family Pythiaceae; genus Globisporangium; species Globisporangium orthogonon. The sequence goes on along the minus strand of JAASFW010000011.1, from coordinate 64,286 downwards.
ATGCCGACGACGGCGACGAGCTTCTAGAGCCGCGACCATTTGCCTTCGTCTCTTCCTTCAGCTCTTTGTACTTCACGTAGCAGTGCTTCTTCGACTTATCGTTGCCAACCAGCGTCGCAATCTCACGCCAGCGCTCGTTCTTGTCCTCGATGGTGTTCGTCTGTTTGATTGCCTTTTTCAGCCTCGAGATGTCGTCTTTGCTCCATACCACGTCGCCACTCTCGGAGCTCATGCTGGACGATCTGCGGCGGTGAGGCTTGCTGCTTGATGCACTCTCAAGCTCTGGCGCCACCGCAGCACTGGACTCGGAGGCGGCGCGGCTGGACTCGCTGATCATGTACTCCAGGACGGACTTGAACGCCAGCGACGACTGCTTCTTGCTGTCCAAATCCGAGGCAAACAGCTCGCTTGCGACGACCGACGAACTCTTGGGTCTCAGGTGCTGCATCATCGCGTCCAGCGTCTGCGTGCACTTGTAGCTCTTGAGATACTCCATCGCGACGAGCTCGGCTTGCCTTGTCACGTCCGAGCGCGACACGTCAGCGTCCCCATGCTTCTCGCTGCTGCTCTTCGTCGGCATCGTGGTTTGCTGTGGTAAGCTCGTAGGTGTAGTTGTGGTGGCAGTGGCGCTATCGTATTTGCTACTATTTTTGCAGTACACGAATAGTGTAACGGCGCCAGATAGATACATCCAATCTGGTCATGACAGCCAGACACACTTGTACACGTTCATACATTTCGTTGAATAAGGTTAGGATCAACGCGCTTCGCTCTCCGTCGCCAACGTACCTTCAGCGACGTCGCCAAATGCGAGCGACATCGGTGTCACTGAAGGTGGTCGTGCCATTCACTTCTTCCTCCGTCTTGACTGGGCCGAGGTGCGTTCGCAGTCAAACACCTTCCGGCTCGAGGTCGAATACTGGAAGAAGCGGCACGCGCGTTCGCACAAGTGGGGTTGTTTGCTGGTTTATCGGATGCTCATGACAGTCGACAGTCGCGAACTCGTGAGCTCGCTACCAGTCGACCCAGCCTTGCTTGCCTTGCGATTCGGACCAAACACCTTCCAGAACCGCAGGGTTTCGTCTGCCGCGCCGGACACGACAGTTGATCCGTCCGGAGAGGCCGCTAGGTGCAGCACGCGCGACGTGTGGCCCGTCAGCTCCTTCACCTTCGTCATGCTTGGGTACTTCCACAGACAGAGCTCGTTTTGCGAGTAGCCGTGCGACGACAGGATCTCCTTCTCGGTCGGGGACCAGAGCAGCGAGCACACCTGTGAGCCCGTGTCCACCGAGTTGAGCATCGCGCCGTTCGTCGTGTTCCAGAACTTGATTGTGCGGTCCGCAGTGCCTCCGCCTGTGGCGAGCAGGTTGCGCTCCCACGGACACCACGCGATCGCCTTGACTGCCGCTGTGTGGTGCTCCAGACGGTGCGCAGGGCTCTGCGTCCCACTGCTGCTGCTGCTCCCGATCGACGACGCCTTCCAGAGACACAGGGCATTGTCGTTGCCGCCGGACGCGAGCGTCGTGCCGTCCGGAGACCACTGGAGTCCACACACCTCCTGCTCGTGGCTCGCAAGCGTCGCGAGCTGGTGCGCGCGTGCGCGCACGTCGTGGTGCACAATTGTGCTGTCGCGCGAGCCGGACGAAAGGACGTAGCTGTTCCACGCGAGCGCGCCGACGCGTGACGAGTGGCCGTTCATGGCGCGCACCTGCTTCTGTGCCGCGACGTCCCAGACCTGCACGACGGACTCACTCGTGCCGATCGCGAGATGTGACGAGCCGCCGATGTCGCTCCACTGAACGGAACTCACGTACTCGTCGCCCTCGAGCGCCATGAGCTCGTCGATGTCACCGCTGTCGGCGTTCCAGAGGTACACGCACTGGCCGAGCGCGACGGCAAGCACGTTGTTGGACCCCCACGAAAGCAGGTTAAGGTAGTAGTCGTTCATGAGCTCCGGTGCATCGAGCACCTTGACCGGCGCTGATGGCACGTAGCGGTTGAGCTTCTTCGCGGCTGCCGCGGGCACCGCGCTCGTTTTGTTGTGCGAGAAGCGCGCGGCGAGCGCCGTCTTAAACGACTCGGGTGCGGGCGCCGCCGGCTTGGCCGTGAATTTGAGAATCTTGTGACGCGCGCCACTGCCGCCATCCTCGTCGCCGAGCAGCGCGCTCGCGAGCCGCTTCTTGTAGTTGAGTTTCTCCTCGTCGTCGGGGGCAGCGGCGGAGGTGGGAGATGCGGCAGCCGCCTGCGCCGCCTCCGTGCCGGGCGAGCGGCAGTGCGCGAGCTCCATGTTCATGGCGCTACGGTTCGGGATGAAGCGGTCTGGCTGCTAAGCGAGGGAAAGAGAGCGAAACGTGAGAGCCATAAAGAAGGAGAGGGAGGTGTGGCGATGTGGCGACATACTGGTGCGCTGCTGCTGCTGCTGCTGCTTTTGCTGCCGGCTGCTTCCTTCCGCGTCTGGAGACTGCTGCTGCTGCTGAGTGCGGCGCTGGAAGCGGCGGAGGCGGTGGACGTGGCGGTGGTCATGGCGGAGCTGCAGCCGCTATGTGTGAGGGAAGTGAGATGTTGCCGACTGGCTTGGGAAAGTGGCCACATTGGTCTTCCCGTTGGAATGTGCTGGTGTGTTGAGTAGGAGAAGAGTCGATTTAGAATCTGCCAAGGCGCTATGTGTGAAAAAGTCGAATGTGAGAGCTGCAAATCCGAAATTTTAGGATCCGTTTGAACGTTTAAAATTTGATTTGAAATTCAAAGCACGATTGGTGATATTTGAGGATTTGCGTGCGTTGAGGGATCTCAATGACTTGAGAGACCTGAGAGACCTGAGAGACCTGAGAGAGAAACCTACAATATGAGCGTAGCTGAGATAGCTTCTCGCAATACACTCACACAACTCACTCGCTGGATGCACACCCATTGGCGTCACCAACTCCTTCAACTGCTCTTCTCTCTCAGCCTCCTATCCACTCTCCCGCCGCGCGCACTGGTATCGCTCACTCGTCCTCTACCATCGGATCTTGTCGACCCGAGCGCTCAGCGCTCCGCTCACGGCTATGTCGCCGCTCCTGTTTTAGCGTCTTGGTGTCGCTCATTATCTCCTTAACGAAATCCATCACGCCGTCGATGAGCTTGTTCCAACATCCTCCACGGTGTCAATGTGCTTGAACGTCGCTAACGTCGAGCCTTTACCTGTGGTCTGAAGCATGTGATCACCAGAGTTGTTGAGGCTCTCAAGATCAACAGGAAACAACATCTGCTTCGGGGTGTCAAACATACCACCGCCTCACCTTCTGCTATTGGCGCTGCACCCATCTCAGACAATGCAACTGCGTATTCAAGCGATAATGCGGACAAGGCATCAATCTCACACATTTGTCTGCGCGGCGGCGGCGTCCTCGGCAATTGCACTAGCAGTCAGACTCCCGAATGCAGACACGTGACTTTGTCCACAGGCAAGCAGTTCGTGAGGGCGTGATTTCGCATCTCGAAATCTGTTGCCCAGCAACATTGAAGAGAGAACCAAGCGCGCTGCAACACCTGAGCAAGCTTTCAGCGTTCTTCTCTTAAAGACTCGATGGCTTCGGCCAAGCTCGTTCCAAAGATTATCGCCACAGTCGAGGTGGTAGCCCGTTAGGAGCTGGCGAATACCGTCGTCCAAGGTCGAGATAGCATCCTCTACAACAGCACTTCATTCTCTACAAGGACTGCTATCTTTGGAGTGCTTTTTCTAGAACGTTGGTTGATGCTCACAAGAGCAACAGCTCACACAAGTAAACTAGCAGAGCAGCGTGAACAGCGAACGCCATGGCGTCGTCGTCCGAGCCCCAGCAGCAGCAGCAGCAGCAGCAGCAGCCGCCGAGCGACTCGTCCGCGCTGCATGACAACATCAAGTCGAAGGGGCAGAACAGCTACTACTACGCGCACAAGCGACGCGAGGACGTCGAGATCCACGAGTGGGACGGCAAGGCGGCGCCACGACTGCTCAAGACGCAGACGCTGAGCGCCACGGAGGCGCCCGAGCCGACCGAGGCTATCACCGCGTACGCGTGGGCGGACGGCAAGAAGCGCGTGTCTGTGTACATCACGCTGCCGGACATCCACCTGCACCCGGAGGAGCACACGGTCGTGGACTGGAGCGACGGCAACAACCTCGCGCTGCGCATCCAGCACTTCCAGGGCAAGACGCGCGTGCTGTCGCTCAAGCTCTACGAGAGCATCTCGGGCGTGACCACGAAGCGGAAGGAGAACCAGCTCGTGCTGCAGCTCACGAAGGCGACGGAGACGCGCTGGTACTCGCTCAAGAAGGATTCGTAGGAGGCGAGAGAGCCTGCAGGAAGGAGGGGCGACGACCGCTTTGAATGTCGTGATGACCCTTACACACACACACACACACGTGCACAGACAACCGCCAATCCAAGAAACGGAGAGGTACTTATCTATTCGCGCGCGCGCTCGCTCGTTCAGTATGATGCATGTCTGAGGGCTGCCTGCGTTACTTCTTATTGATACTGCACCTCGGTCGTGTACAAGACCTCGCCCGCCTTGTCGACGAACTGCACCTGGAAGCGCGCCTTGGTCACCTTGACCCACATGAAGCCGTGCGCCATGGCCGCGTGCACTAGGTCGGGGCTCTCGCGCGCCTTGGGCACGAGCGTATGCACGCGGTAGCCGCCGGCGCCGGCCACAAAGTAGTTGCGGGGCCACTCACCTTCTTCGTTCTTGCGCACGTGCTGCAGACAGTGGTCGTGGCCGCTAAAGTATGCGTGCACCTTGTGCTTCTTAAGCAGCGGCTCGAGCGCCTCGATAAGCTCTGGTGTGTGCGTGTTGCCCGCGAACGAGTAGACCCCCCAGTGGCCGACGACGACCGTCCACATACGATCGACGCCCGCGGGCTTGCCGGCGCTCAGCGTCTGCTCGAGCCACGTGAACTGGTCGCGGCGCGAGGCTGCGGACGTCTGCGCGTTCATCGGGGCGTTACAGCGGACGTTGCGCGGCTCGAGGCCGCACACGAGGTCGCACGCGTCGAGCACAACGAGGCGCAGGATCGTCTTGGGCGCCACCGGCCGGTCGATTGAGTAGTAGCGCTGTGGGAAGTACCACTTGGAGTGCTTCTGCGCCGCGTACGCGAGCATCGCCCCGATCGAGCCCTCACAGTCGTGGTTCCCGATTCTGCATACTTAGGTGAGTGAGTGATGACGCGGCGTCCGTCATCGACCCCAGGCGGCAAATTGCATCAAGTACGCGACGCACGTGATGTACCACGGGATGTTGAGGTCCGGGTGGTCGTACATCTGAAAAGCAGCAGCGCTCGCAGGTTAGCGTTCGTCACCCGACGCGTCACCAGCGCAGGTGCGCCGGCCACACCTTCTCGAAGCGCTCCTTGAGCAGCGGGTCGCTCGCCGACGAGATGCTGCGCCGCCCACACGCGTATCCACCATGCGTCAGCTTGCCCACTCGCCATCCCACGGCGCAGCAGTGCAAACCACCCACCCATGCTCGTAGATCTGGTCACCCGTCGAGAGTACGAACGCCGGGCGCGGCGCCAGCGCCGCAGCGAAGCGCTTGAGCGCGTCGGCGGTGGCCGCCTGGTCGGCGCTGCCCGTGCCGTAGTCGCCGATCACGAGGAAGTTGGTGACGTCCGGGAACGCGCGCTCGCTCGGCAGCCGCGCGGCGTTCGCGTTGGCTGTCGCAGTTATCGGCGTTGCGTTGGAAGGCGGTGACGTCGACGACGTCACGTAGAAGAGCGCGAAGACGAGCCAGACGCTGACGAGCGCGGCGCCGATGCGCTTGACCCACTGCTCGTAGCTCAGGTGCGAGGAGGCGTTCGCGCCGCCGCCACGGCGCGCGGTGCGGTCGTCGTCCTTCTTGAGCCCTGCTTCGAGCTGCAGCATCTTGCGCTTTGCCGATAATGTAACCTGCTTGGATCGAAAATCGCATAGAAAAAAAAGCGAAGCAAAGAGTTTCGACTTCGACATTGCCGAGCCAATCCAGCGGTGAGATTCAAAAAGCGCCAAAATGTTCGCCAAGCCGCTCAAGCCGAGCGGCAGCAGCCTGCTCAAGGGCAAGGACGCCAAGAAGCTGCGCAAGGACGCGGGCGCGCGCCTCGGCTGCGACGACGCGCTCGTGCTGGCGTTTGCGCCTCCGAAGGTGCCTCCCTCTCTTTTTTCACTAGCCACGATGGCACACCGCGCGCTCATGCTCCGCGTCGCTTTTCGCACCAGACCGATGTGCGCAAGCTGAGCTTCCAGGCGCCTTCCCGGGTGCTCGTGTACATCGCCGAGGACACAAAGGAGCCCATCCTCTTCGACACGAGCGGCCGGGGCGATCTGTGCCCGTCGGTCTACGCGCTCTGGCGCGCGCCCACGGCGCTGCCACCGCTCGTGGTGCACGCGCCCGTGAGCACGTTTGTGCTGCGCGGTGCCGACGTGATGCTGCCGGGCGTGGTCTTCGAGACGCCCGAGCAGCGCGCAACGCTGCGCAAGGGCGAGCTGCGTGCCGTCGTCGCGCGCGGGAACCCCATGCCATTCGCGGTCGGGGAGGTGCTCGTGGACGCCGCCGAGCTCGAGCAGAGCGGCGCCAGCAGCAACAAGGGCCGCGCGCTGCGCGTGCTGCACTATGTGGGTGACGAGCTTTGGCAGATGGGCCCAAAGACATTCCCGAACGAGGGCTTCGTCGGTGCGCAGGTGGTGCCGATCGGCGCGGTAGGAACGGCGCAGGAGGAGAAAGTGACGGAGGAGGAGGATGACGAGGAGGAGGAGGTAGTAGAAGGGGGAGCAGTGAAGGAGTGTGGCGACGACGCAAACGTGAGCCTGGAAGACGTGACGCTCGAGGAGAAACCTCGGACACTTGAAGAGAACGACGCGCCCGCTGCGATAACGAAGGAAGAGATGGACGACCTGTTTGTCGCGACGCTGCTGCAGGTGCTCAAGGCTAACAAGCTCAAGGACAAGGACCTGCCGATGCTCGCGAGCACTTTCCAGGCGTCCGTGTTCCTGCCGAGTCGCCCGGCAGGCGCCACGCTCAACATCAAGCAGTCGTCGTTCAAGAAAACGTCGGCGTTCCTCAAGCAGATGGAGGCGCGCGGGCTGCTCAAGGTGGCGGAGAAGGACGGCGTCCAGACGATCACGGCCATCTCGAGACGCCACCCGTACGCTGTTTTTTCCGCATTGATCCCCTCGCGCTGGAGTCGCCGGTATCAGAGTGTGTTTCCTGATGGTTGTTATCTCTTTCTTTGCACTTCGCTACATGCAGAGATGTCTTGGCTCACACGCTCTACCAAACCGAGGAGGAGGCGAAGATCGCGCAAGACGCCGCATCGGGGCTGCCAGCGTTCGTTCCAGGACAGTACGCGCCCGAGGTGGAGGAGTTCTTGAGCCTGAGTGCATCTGTCAAGGCGATGTTCTTGAGCGAGCGCGAGCACGCGGCGACGCATTTTGCGCAAGTGAGCGAGAAGAAGCACTGGCGTGCCGTGGAGGCGCGCGACCTGCTCGTCAAGTACATTGAGGTGAAGAGCCTGGTCGATCCGCGCGACAAGAAGTACGTGCTCCTCGACGGTCCGCTCACGGACGCGCTCTTCGGCAAGAAGATGCCGGCAGGGGGATACCCGCAGCGGCTGACGCGCCCGGACGTACTCGCGCAACTGCTCGCCAAGTGCCAGAAGTATCATCGCGTGACGCTCTTCCCGGGCCACGATGCGCGCATCGTCGGCGGCGACATCCGCCCGATTGTGATCCACGCCGAGCGCTCCAAGGCGCACGCCAACTCAATCACGACGTCGATCGCGTTCTACCAGCAGTTCGGCATCGACGGCGCGCTCTTCGCCAAGGAGGCCCAGAAGAAGTGGGGCTGCAGCGCCACGACGCAGGCTTCGCCCGACAAGAGCAAGGGCGAGGAGATCAAGGTACAGGGGCAGATGGTGAACGAGATCCTCGACCACCTCGCCACCAAATACCGCATCAACACGGCCAAGTTTACCACCGTGTCTTACGGCAAGAACGTCAAACCGAAGAAGAAGAACTAGGAACACACTCGACGAACTAGCAGTGAATGGTGAGAAAATGGCGCGACGATGATTGCGAGCTCGGCTGTCGTTGTCTACCCTTCCGTGGCGGTGGAACGAGCCAAGTTCCGCCGTGATGTCTATGAGAATGAGGGTGATGGCACCGCTCAACTCTGTCAACTCTCACGCTAACTTTCTCTCTACTCTACTCATCGTCCACCATCTCGTAGATTGGGTTGACGAAGAGCGACTCCGGCACGTTGGGGTTCCGCGCTTGCCCGGTAGTCTTCTTGTTCGTCTTGGCACCGCCAGACTTCTTGCCATTGCTGCTGCTGCTGCTGCTGGTGCTGCTGTTCGTAGCCGTCTGTTGCTTCCTGTCCACACTTTCAGACTTCGACGAGCTAGAGGACGGCACCGCTTTCGATGGAGTGGAGCTGCTGCTGTTAGTACTCGTCTTCGACTTGGACTTGCGCTTCTTCTTCTTGCTCTTGTTGAGCTTGTTCTTACGCCGCTTGGCCTCCACGGGACTCAGCAACACGAGGTGATACACGAGTAGCGCAAGCGTGCACACCGGCGTGAAGTAGAACATGAGATGCTCACGATGCAGCCCCACCGACAATTGCGCGAACGCAAGCAGCTCGAAGAGCAGCGGCACAAGCGCGTGTTTGGCCGACTCGATCTGCGTCTCCGCCAGAAACTCGTTGTACTTCTGCGCATGCTGAAAGTTGCCTGCGCCGCCGCCGCAGAGACGGCACGAGCGCGTGCAGAACTCGCAGAACAGGCGCGGATTCTCGAAGCGGAACACGCAGTCACACGACACGACACGGAAGCTCGGACCCACGAGCACCACTTCGTGGCGGCATTGGAGGCGCTTCGTGGACGCATCTGTGTACTCGACCAGGATCGCACCAGGGCCGCCGTCTTCGAACACGCATTTCGGGCAGTTCTCCGCCGTGATCTTCACTCCATTCGAAGACGACGAGCTCTTCTCGTCATCGTACGCGGATCCAGCATCTTGACCAGAAGCTGCACCGAAGAACGCGATTGGGGGCATTGGCAGCATGTTCTCCTGGCTGAACGTCACCAAGTACCGCGCGAGCGACAGCATGAGGATGCACATGGACCCCTGTATCAAGAGTCCGTTCGAGAGCTCAGGTGGCGGGAAGCGCACAATGTCGACAAAGTACAGAAGCTTGCCCACCCACGGCACAAGCGACAGCGCAAAGACCGCAAACAACGACCGCTGCATGCGCTGCTGGTCTGCCGAAGTCAGCGTGTTCGCACCCAGCGCCACCAAGTACATCATGAACACAGCGAAGGAACCCAGCACGAGCAGCGCGAGGTTGCGCGACGACTCCATCGACACCACCATCTTGAACGGCGCCACGCTCTCGACATGCCCGACGATAAACACGACCACAAAGATCGAGCCGATAATCATCCAGCGCGGCGTGTGTTTGAAGCGCGGCTGGAGTGCTGAAACGAGCGGCGACGCCACGAGCGAGCGCACGGCCGACAGCAGCACCGCGATGGCATACAGCAGCCCCAGCGCGTACACATAGAGCACGAAGAGCTCGAGCACGATGCCGTACTTGATCGCGAACGCAGGGTTCCGACGTCCCGTTTCCACAGCCAAGCCGACCGCGCCGATCGCTGCGGCGCTCAAGAGCGCCACCATCGCGGTCTTCCTCATTGTCGTGGTGTTCGCGGCGTCGCCACTGCTGCCAGTGAGCAGCGCCACCGCGCTCTTAATGAAAGTGGGGACGTGGGCGACTGGGTCCAGCATATCAACGAATGATGGGAACTTCTGCTGCTGTGTAGAAGGAGAGGGAGACTGGGCAGCGCCAGGAGAAGCGCTCTGGATGCTGAACGCAGTCTGCCAGCGCGCGACCTGGAGGCTGAAGATGTGCAGAGTGAGCGCGTACATGACGAGGACGACCGTCGCGAGGTTCGAGCGCAGCAGGTGGAAGAGCAGCTGCGGAATCGCCACCTCATACGTCTCGAACTCGAGCGTGTGGTAGCCATTGCGCACATACTCTTTGTGCAGCAGCACAGTCGTCGCGTTCACCGCGACTACCTTGACGGTATCATCGGCGCCGTCGCCCAGAAGCACGTCGCGAGCCGCCGCGAAGCGTAGCGAGGAGCTACGCACAAGCTCGCGCTTCTCAGCATCCACAACCGCCACGAGGCTCCACGCGACGCGGTCCAGCAGTTGGTGGCACCAGAGCAGACACAGGTGGTCCATCGTGAGCTGCACTGAGGGCATCGCGGTCGTGAGCACCGCGACACTGCGGCTCGGGTGCGCGACGCGGTCCGTGCCTGAGAGCGGCGCGTGCACGATCCAGTCCTTGTGACCGCCCGCGATCGAGACGTACACGGACGCACTATCGTCGTCGTCCTCCTCCTCTACTTCCTTTTTCACACTGTGCGCGATCTCCGAGTACACCTCCTGCATGTCGGGATCGAATGGAAACGGTGGGCGCTCGTAGGGCGTGCCGAGCGTCACGACGTGGCGAATTGAGCCGGACGCGTAGTTGGGTAGCGTTTGCGCGAGGCGCGCAGCAACGCCGCCCATCGAGTGAGCGACGATCACGACGGACGAAGGCGGCGCTACCTTGCGTTTTCTCTCGCTGCCCGTCTTCTTCTTGAACTGCTTCCTGTACTGGCGCAGGATCGCGCGCACAGCGTCGTTGATGAAGTGCGCCTGCTGGCGCACAAGCGCGCCGCTGAGACCCGAGAGCTCGGCGCCGAAGTCGAGCGCGAACACGTCAAAGAGCTCCGCGTCCCCTGCGCGGTCGCCGAGGTGGCGCGCCAGCGAGCGCGCCTGCTTGTGGCTTCCGAGGTGGCCCGGGACGAAGAGCAGCGGCACGCCCGTGAGCTGCGCGCGACGCGCGTGCATGTGCACGCTCGCGAGCTCGTACTTTAGCGGAGATACCTGCGGCGACGACGCCTGGCGTTTGAGCCATTCTGGCAGCGGCGTGTACACGGGCCACGAGTACGTCATGTTGCAGCCCGAGGGCCGCGCGCCCGCGCGCCAGAGCTCGCGCAGCAGCGCCACGGAGGCCACGGCGCTCAGCAGCGCCAGCAGCGGCAGCAGCACGCGGGGCGCCATGCTACGTACGGAGCCGCTCCTTCGGTTTGGCAGTGCGTAAATGGAGCCGCGTGGCGATCACCTCGTTAGTAGCTCGGCTCTTGTAGAGGCGATTCACCTCGATACAAGAGCAGAACCACTTGCTCGATACAAAAACGCTCGCGACGCCGCGATGAAGGTGACGCTCAAGCGCTGGCACGGCGTGGCCACTTGGCGCTGGGGCGTGGACGAGGAGTGCTGCGGCATCTGCCGCTGCGCCTTCGAGGCGTGCTGTCCGGACTGCGCGGTGCCGGGCGACGGGTGCCCGCCAGGTGCGTTGGCGCGTGGCAGCAGCTGCAGCAGGGCGCGCGCGCATTTGCTTCGAGTGGTCCGCTGACTGCCCTGTGGCGAGCATCGCAGTGTGGGGCGCCTGCAAGCACGCGTTCCACATGCACTGCCTCATGAAGTGGCTCGAGTCGCTGCAGTCGGCGCGCCAGCACTGCCCCATGTGCCGCCAGGAGTGGAAGTTCCGCAACGACTGACGCGGCGTTCATCACCCCTCTCCGTGTTGCGTTTGGCATCCGGTTTAACATCTTGATCCGGACCCTTCTCTCTCTTCATCTCTTCCTCTCTCTCTCTCTCTCTCTCTCTCTTCCTCTCTCTCTGTCTACCGCTGCATGATCTTGCGCAGCTTGATCGTGCGCTCATGGAACAGCGCGCGCTGCGGCAGATACTGCGCGCCGAACTGCGCGACGTCGAGCTCGCCGTGCGCAAACTGGAGCGCCAGGTCGTCCGACGACTCATCGAGCGCCTTCGTCGCGGCTGAGAGCTGGTCCAGTAGTGCGTCCGGGCGGTGGCGCTGCGCATGCGGTCGCTCGACGCGTGAGCGAGCGCCTATACACTCTCACACACCACCAACTATCTACCAGACACGCACCGCGAGCACGCGACTCTGCCGCGCCTGCTTCTGTGCGAGCGCCTCCTGCGCCTCGCGCAGCGACGAGCGCAGCGTGCGCACCTCGCTCTGCAGCGCACGTAGCTCGCCCTCGTGACTCAGCGTCGCCTCGGCGATGCGCATGTTGCCCGTCATCACGTCCTCGCGGAGCTTGACGAACTCCTGCACCGAGTGCATCTTCTTGATAAGCGCCTTGAGCGCGTGGCGGTCCGAAGAGAGCGCTTCGAGCTGCGACACACTATGCACAGCAGTACCAGCTCGTCAGCTCCTCTCTCACCCTTCGTCAGCAGCAGTAGCATTCCAAGGCGAGCGAGCGCAGCCACGCACGAGAGCTCTTCGAGCTCGGGGAAGATCGCCGGGATCACGGGCATCTGCGTGCGCGGCAGATTTTTGAGCGCCTGCTGCTGGGCGGTGCCGGCCGCCGGACTCGCCTGCCGCACCGGCGGCGACAAAATCGGTTGCTGGGCAACTGATGCACGCGGCTGCGAGAGTCGCACAGGTGATGCGTCCGCGCTGTTTGCAGGCGCCTGCATCTGCGCTGACGTCACCACGCGGCGCAGCTCATTCACGATCTCCGACACTACGAGGCAGGCGACGCCGTGAGCGCCTGTTCCAGCACAGCAGCAACAGCAACAGCAGCAGGAGCAGCTACAGGCGGTTCCCTCACCTATCCGCCCGAGGTCCGAGTGCGCCGTCCACTGGTTCAGGTCCGGATGGCCCTGCACGTTCCCGCCCACGTCCAGCCACGGATGCTGCAGTGGGATCGACACCTGCGCCTGCGGGGGCTTCAACGGGAAGTCGCTCGGCAGCGTCCTGTGCACGCAGCGTGAGTCGTCGGCACCACAGCGTCTCGCTCTTCCAATCTTCTCATTCGTCACAGAGACGCACAGCACGAGCACGAGCGGTCCGCGCGCCGAGTCAGCCACCGCCACCTCGAACGTCGTCTGCTGCTGGTTCTTGGCGCGGCCGCCGGCGCGCACGAGGCTCGCGAGCTGCCGCCCGCGCCTATTTGGGCAGGTTAGCAGGAGGCTCGTTAGCGCGTATGTGTGCCAGGAAGGTGGCGGTGGGTGCAGAGTGATGGTAGATGGCCACACACAGGCGCTCGAGCTCGCTCTGGTGCGTCTCGTGGTGGCTTGCGCGGTACGTGGACGACGCGGACGAGCCGCGCAGCCACGACATCCCAGCAGAGCTTTTCGATGTGGAACTTCGCAGAGGCTTCTTTTCTCAATGCAACGCTGTATAGTAACAGAAACTGGTCACGTACTTCGTCACTACACTCAGTTGAAACTATTGTCACAAACACAGGCAAGACCTGGTCCTCGAAAATGGCGACGATCGCATCCATGCCATTCACTGCGCTGACGCTGTGCTGATATGAACATACACTACTACTCCTCCTACAGATCCTCGCGCTGGTTCTCCTTCTCTGAGAATCGCGAGACAAAGTGTGCCTCAAAGTCTTCGCATGTGGAGCACGGGTTGCCAAAAAACTGGGCGATGGCAGAAGTCAGCTCTTCGATCTCGAGCAGTCGCTCTTCCATGATCGCCGCCTCCCATGCGTCGATGGTGTCGGGAATCTCGACGGTCACGTGTTGACGCTCGTCCTCGTCTTGACCTGCGAGAAGTTGGTGATACCTCCTTCCCACCGCTTCGTCACAAGTTCGATGCCATGGAGCTTGTGTAGCTCCGCCGGCAGGAACCCTCGTTTGGTCGGGTGGATCAACGTCCAAACCGACTTGGTCACACTTGGGATGCAGCGGATGATCCGGTGGCAGATTGCATGGTGCAGGCCATGGTGTCGATGGTGAGCAAGTACGCGTGCGCTGGAGCTTCTCGTGTAGATCCTCCAGCTTCTCCGCCTTCTCTTGTGCACACTTGACTCGCTTGCTCTTGACGCGGGTAGCTCGATGCTTCTACCAGCTCTAGATTCCGGAGTTCGCTAGTCCCGGTCGATAACGCCGCGGCTGTTGGCAATCGCAAAGCGCATCTGGCGCACAAGCACCGCCTTCGACGAGTACGCTGGCAGGTGCAGCGTGTTGGTGCACGTGCGCGCGAACGGCAGCGCGCGATCGACGTCGTCGGTTTCGACCACGCGCCTCACGACCTCAAATGTCGGCTTAAGCGCCTGGAAGCCACCAGGCGGCAGGTTCGGGCACCCCGTGGCGTACAGAAGGAACGCCCGGCGCTCGGCCACGCCCATCTCGTCCAAAAACTCGGCGAAGAACTGCACCGGCGCGCTCGCGCTCGTGTAGCCGTGCGCGAGCTTCATCGTCCTGCGCAGCGACTCGGCGTCCCACTTGATGTCGGCGTCGCCGCACAGGAGCGACAGCAGCTCTGGCACAAAGAGCAACTTGAGTTTCTCGAGCGGAAGCACCTCACTGATGCCTTCGCGGAACGCAAGCACCTGCGTCTCGATCCCTTGCACGAGCCACACATTCAGCACGCGGTCGACGTATTCTGCGATATTGCCGATTGTCACCGCTCTGTCCTCGCCGCCCGGGCACAGCGGTTTCTGCGACAGCGGCTCAATGAACGAGAATGCTACAGCATCGAGCCACTCGTCGATCGCCATGCCGTCGATCTGCACGTCTGACGCGCTTCGCGACAACTGCTTGGCCGCGCCGCGCATCGAGAGCAGAATCTTGCCGGGGCTCTGGAAGACGTCGGCGATTTCTTCGATCGCAAAGCTCTCCCCCACCACGAGCTTCATAAACTGCGGCGACAGCGGCAGCGGCAGCAAGCGCTCGTCCATCAGCGCTTTGCCGGCAAGCCGACCCATCATCCGGAAGCGCTCTGCCAGCTTCGTGGGTGGAGCCATGTGAGGAAATGGGAACAGCCCGTTCGGGTGGCGAATCACTTGGTCGTCGCTGTGGCTCTCAGAGCTGCTGCCGTCATTCACGATCTCATCGCCGGAGAGCCAAAGTCGATGGCGCTTGTTCTCATCGATTGACTGCAGCGCCTGCGCAGTAGCCGAGTAGAACGCAGCGGTCACTCCCGAACCGTACCCTTTCTCACCTGCAAACACAATGTCCAGGATTGCTCGGCGTTTCGCGTGCATCTTCATGACGGCTTCAGCCGAGCCCAGGATATTCGCACGCTGCACCTTCACACGTTCTTTCGGGATTGGCGTGATGAAAATCTCTTGGTTCAAAATGCCGCTGCCACCACCACTCGCGCTAACACCACTGCTGTCACCGTTGTTACCGCTTTCTTCCACCTGCAGCTGGCTCCGGAACCAGTGCAACGATCGTGTGCAACCAAAGGACGTGGCGCGGAACAGCCGCTCGCGCAGCTCACGCGGGAAAAAGAAGCGGCACTGCGTTACGAGCCGATCGCACCACCTCGGGTAAATACCGCTGCAGATTGACAGTACATCCTGCAGCTGCGTCTCGAGCTTGTTGTACAGGCGAGGGCTTGTCCACACCTCTTTGTGCACGGCAGCACCGCGGCTGCTGGTGCTGAAGTCGTGGAGATAGAGTAGCAGACGAATTGCACTCGCCACAGGCGAAGTTGCTCCTCCACCGGTTCCGCCCGTGCTCTCATCAAGCCACTCAAAGTTGTCCACGCTCTCGAGATTCATGTCATCGCCATCGCCAGCGAAGCGCATGCGAACTCGGTCTCCGATGCAGCCTACAGCTTGGACTTTCTTAGCATTCAGCTTCCTTTTCTTCGCCATGTGGTTGGCATGCTTGCTACTGTCAAGCGTTGACAGCGCGAAAGTCGAGTAACTCGAGTCCGACGTCCAGTCCACTGCGAAATCGCAATACACTTTGTACAAATACTTCCACGGCGGAAGAGCTGCCGTCGAAGACGATGAGAACGGCGTCAGACCTGACGAAGTTCTGACGGCCGCATCTTCTTGGAGCTCCTGCAGACACTTGAGCACGTTTTGATCGGCTGGGAAGCCACGCAGCGCGGATTTGTCCTTCTCGCCAAATGAAACGCCTGACTTGCTCTCAGCCATGTCTGTGTCGCTGGCCGGTGCTTTCTTCATCAATGCTTCACTGCTGCTCGCCTCCGTCTTTGAGAGATACGCGTCCGAATACCCGAGTGAATGCAAGTGCTTGATCAGCAGTTTGGCTTTCGCAGTTTCTCTGCAGAACGCGGTCATTAGGTCCAGAAACCCATCAAAGTCCAGGCGGCGCCGCCCTGACGCCACAGTGGCGAACTTGGAGAACAGAATGCACTGCTCCACACAGCTGCCATCTGCTCCATGGTGGAAAGAGGGCGCCGGCCAGCCCACGCTGCGTCTCATAAACGCACAAAAGCGGTCGATATCCCACTCCGAGACACTATCACTGCTGGGATCAACAGCTGCTCGTGCAGGAGGAGTTGCTGCCACCCGCCGTTTCTTCTTCTTCGGAGACGGTCCTCGCTGCGCAACCGTCTCGAATGTCTTGAATATCTCCAAAAGAGCAGATGTCACAGCGGGCTTCAGCTCTACAGCGTCCACTTCACGCTGCTTGAACAGAAGCGTCTTGACTCGCTTCTCTTCTGATGTCAACGTGCTCTTGCTCGTCCCACCACCAATCCGACTGTTCGCGACTGCGATGTCAACCTGCACATCTCCGCTTTCGCGGCTCCCAAACGTGAGCTGGAGGTTCACCTTCGGCGCGACGGAGCAGACCCACTCGGGCTTGTCGCCGACTCTCTGCAAATGCTTTAGTACTTCCTCGTTCCGCGTCGACTCGTTCCCTTCATTAGGTCGTTTATGCGACGACGATGCAATTCGTCGTGACACTGGACTTGACGTCCTTGACGTGGACGCGCTGGGAACGTCACTGGCGAGCTCTAAGCGCGTGGCTTCCGAGTCCACTGGAGCAGCAGCACTCCCACTGCCGCCACTTGATTGGGCGGATGGCCTTCCACTCTCTTCGCCAAAGTCAGATACTTGCAGCGGAAAATCACGACCCGAGCCATCGGACTCCACGCCGCGAGAAGTACGCGATATGAACTGTCGCAGCTGGTCCACAACGCCGCTGCTGTCGCTGCTGGAGAGGCGTCCTCCAGCATCCAGCTCGGATCGCAGCGGACCTGCTACTTGCTGGAATGCGTGGCGAAATGCGCTGCCCGAAGGGCCACCGCCGAATAGACTATCCTGAAGAAGTCCACCCCTGCCAGAAGCCATCTGCAGAGCTGCTAGCAGTCGCGACCCGCCTCCTCCTCGTCGCGATCCGTTCGCGAAGTTGATCACGTGGTCCTGCTGAACTTTGATAACTACTGGTGGCTGCTGATCAAGTCCAAACGACACTTCGACGTACACTGTTGACGCTTCGCGAATCGACTCGAGACCGGACGGGAAACTCTTGATCGTTCCTGCAACATGAAGATCCTTGACAAGTGAGCCGGTCGGCGGACTAACCCACACGCGGTCCCCGACGCATCCAGCAATGATTGAACTCTCGCGCGCAGGAAACATCCTGCGGATACTCATCGCCTCAATCAGATCGGTCTCCGCGTCAGACGCCTTTGGAGTCGTAGGAGGAGGAGGGAATCGGATGCGATCTTTCTTCACACGAACTTTTTCCACGTCCTGGTTCACCTTGACGTCGACAAGATCGCATCCATCTTGCTCATTCTTGTATACCGATGTGACTTCGCCAAGCGCCCCATCCACTTCCACGACGCTTCCAACTTGCGGAAATTTCAGCCGTTTCCGCAGCGCACCGGCCGGAACCTTGTGAACCAACTTCTTGTCGTGCTCGATCTTCACGCTGTATGATTCGTGAGGCTTCACGACCGCTTCGAAGCTTCCAGACTTGCTAATCGGTTTCGTCTTGTCCTCACTCCCAGTCGCGTCAACAACCAGCGAGCCACTATACCACGCTCCCTTGATCTTCCCCAAATTCAGATCACCTTCGTTTCGCACTTCAACATCGCACAGCGTTCTCCACTCACCGTCCTCAGTCAGTCCTTTGCCCATCGAGAGCTTCCGCTTGCGCTTGTTCGCCGCTTTGCGCTTCTTCTTCCCGTCCTTTGATGTGTCGCCACTCACGATCGACCCAAATAGTCCGAGGTCCACACTAACGCGCGTGTAGACATCCACACTGCCTGTGAGCTTGTACTGTGAGTCGTGCAGCACCATCTCAACCAACTCGTCGCTCAACTCTCCGATCGGCTTGAGCAGGTGGAACGACCTTTTCGCATCATAGCCGCACACCCAGAACTTCTTCCACTTGCCGTCCACCACTTTCTGGATGCTGTGGCCGACAAGATTGGTATACAACTGCGACAACTTCGCGTCGTGCACAGGGAGGCAGCGCGCAACAGTTCGCTCGAAAGACTGGAAGTGCGTCAGCGGCGACGAGTGGATTGTCTTCGTCGTCCAGTGCTCCTTGTCAGGACTGGTGTCACTGCCTACCTCGTTCGACAGTGTGTTACTGCTCGTCTGGATTCTCGAGAAGCTGATCTTGAGCTGCCGCGTCAACGGATACAGCTCTCGGCCCTTCCCCGGGTTATAAGACATCACGCCAAACGACTCCTCATGCGTGATGATGTTCTGAAGCCGGAACACCAGGTGCTTCAGTCCCTCTGGGAACGCCTTAAACGCACGGAGCAGCAGCTGCACTCTCTCTTCATTCACCTGCCGCTCGGGCGCGATGAAATGGAGCACAGCTGGAAGTAGTTCTGACTGCTTGAACTCGTACGTTGTAATCGAGTTCGGGTGCTCAAAGAGCTCAACAAGGTCCACCACCGCGATTTCCCGCTCTTCGGGTGTCGACATCTCGTTGATCGCGCGCATGCGACGTGCCAAGTTCTTTAACTTGTGGAGATGCAGCATCCCGCTTTCGATCATATTAGCTCGAAGCGCATCGAGGAGTTCCAAGCCGCGCTTAAAGATTGTGTCGCGACGTGAGGAGCTTCTCGACAACGATGAGAAGCATTGGCGATCAGCCGACGACGACGAAGCAGACGAAGAAGAAGACCCCATCAGGTCAGCCGACTTGGCGTCCAGCTGTTCGATCTGCTCGCAAATCCCGCGACGTTCAATCTGGTAAAAGATCGACGACTCAGGAGACGACTTGCGGACCATCACTTGCAGAATTCGAAGCGCGAGAATGTAGGACGACAGGTTCGCCTTCACTTGGTTGCCAGATCTGGGCACGTGCTCGTATGCTTTTGCTGACACTTCAACGGAGTTGACAAGGATCCCGCTCACCAGTTGCTGCTCCAGTTGCGGCTGATGAGCAGACTTTCGTCCTTGCAACAGAAAGTGGACCATGTCGAGCACAAGCACGACGTCGCGGTCACTCAATCCGCGCACAAGTTGGGCCGGCACCATCTCCAGCACGCTTGCGAGTGTCGAAAGGACAGATCGCTCCACATTCTGAATGTCCACGTCGTAGAGCACAGAAAGCAAACAGCGAAGAATCGCGTGGCTGAAGCCGTTGATCTCCTCTGGAGATGCCTCGATGCCATAGCGACGAAGCGCGGCGGCGTCTTCTTTGCGGATTTCCACTTGAGAACCGTCTTGGATCGGCTTTTCTGTCTCCAGCTTGTCTGTTTCCGAAGATACTGAGCCAATCTTCCGTTTTTTGTCGGATGTCACCAGGGAAGCAAGCGCAGAACCTTGCGAGTCTGCGTCATTCTTCTTCTCGCCTTCAAGTCCAATCTGTTCGTGTGGTCTCTGCTCCTCACCTTCATCGTCACTGGACAGCTCCTCGTCGTCATCGTCGTCAAATTTCCCATTGTGACAGTGATGGTAATCTTCATCCCCGTCGTCTTCATCGTCGTCGTATTCAGCCATGTAATAACCCTCCTCTTCGTCATCTTCGTCAAGATCTTCCTCGTCCATATCTTGATCGTCGTCGTCATCGTCATCGTCGTCGTCGTCGTCGTCGTCGTCGTCGTCATCGCCATCATCGCCTGCGAAGAACCACGTACGCGCTCCTGCACTCGAATGCCGATGCTCGCCTTCAGAATTGTCACTCGCATCATCCGCTTGAAACGCTTTTCGATGAATCTCGAGCAGTTTTTTCACTGGAGACGGAAACACAGCTTCCTCATCGCCTTCCGCGCTCTCCAACAACTGCAGTACGGTCTTTCCGTCGCGGTCAACTGCCTTGACACTAGCGCCGCACTGCAGAAGGAAAGAGACAACGTCGCACCGACCGCACTTTACGGCGACGTGAAGAGCGGTGCCTCCTAAACCTGACTGGTGCACATCAGCACCGCGCTTGACCAGATACCGTACCATTGCCAGCGACGCGTGCTCGGCAGCCACTTGCAGAGGCTTGTCGATTTCCTGCCCGTTGATGTCGATGATGCGCGGGAAGTTCAGGTCCGCGCCGTCCTTCAGCAACGCACTCACTGCCAGGATCGAGTCGGCTCGGATAAAGTCAAGCAGCAGCGTCGCCAGTACATCCGGGTCGGGTGCCGAGTTGAGACGAACGCGATTTGGTTTTTCGTGCGGTTCGCCTTGCGCACTACTTGCCGGACCTTGCTCTGCTGTCGCTGCATACATTGTCGCGTGCTTTCGGCACACCAGGCGAGCTAGAAGAGCTGTCAGCTTCAGAGCAGCCGTTGTCAAGGGTGTCGACGCTGTTGATCGCAGCAGCGGGAGGATGCCTTCGAACAGTGAGTTGTAGATCTGCTTTTGCACAAACACAGAGACCAACTGAGGCCGGTTGTCGAACAGCTGGATCAGCAGCGAAATCACCGCTTGACGAGAGTCCTCCGACTCGTCTCCGCTCGCATTGGCTACCACAGCGATGAACTCGGCAATAATATCTTCGGTCACGAGCTCCGTTATCGTCTGAGGGTGCTGGAATGGGATTCGGTGAAACACGAGCAGCAAACACTTGGCTGCTTTCACATGCAGTGGTACGTGCTTGTGCGCCAGCGTCCTGCGCAACAGCGCCACAACTTTCTTCGCCAGCTCGATCGTCATAATGCCTTCCTGCCTTGCAGGAGTTTTCTGCGAAGCGTGGCCTGGTGGTGTCACTGTCGTTGCTGACTGCTCGCTCAGCTTTTTTTGCTTTGATTTCTTGCTGTCACTCAATTGCGTTCCGCCAGTTGCATTGCTGGAGGTTGACGCAGTCGATCCCCAACGCATCCGGACGCAGCACTTCTGCAGCAGATCCAGCGACGTCACAATGATGCTCGCGTGGAAGCCACTTTCATTCTCGACGAGGCGCGAGACGAATTCGAGGTACTTGCTGAAATTGTCGCCGCTCACGAGTTCCCGCAGCGCGTAGTTCTCGAAGTTGCACACACTCGCCATCCCGTTAAGACACTCTTCGACAACCATCTGCGCGCTGCGAAGCGAAGAGGAAGCGCCTCCTTCACCCGACCCCTTGGAAGCACTGTTCGCAGTAGAGCCCCAATATACGAAGAGATCATTAAGGTACAAGTCAACGACTTTCAGCACCACCGCCCGGTTGAACAAGTGGCGATCCATCTTCATCAGGTAGTTGATCGACTGCACCGCCAGTAAGCGCACTTCGAGCGAGTACGCATGCTCTTGATCGCTAAAGATCTCGCTGAGTACCTCGAGAAGCTCCGGGTCTTTGGCTGCGCCGCTCGATGATGTCAGCGACGAACCAACAAAGCCACGGGGGAACATCGACGCGCCGCGTATGTCCCCCCACTCGGAGTCTGTCGACGCGTCCATCATTGCGAGCGTGTGCGTGAGCGTCTGCAGGGTGTCGGTGAGCTTGCTGCTCGCCGGCTCGCGCGCAAGCTTGCGCAGTACGTCACTCGAGACGCCGTATGCGCTCTGCTTGGGGCGACGCTTGCTTTTCCCCGGATGCTTCTTCGCCGCCTTCGACGCACTCTTCCGGCGAACGGAGAAGCAGTCGGGGCACGTCCGCTCGCTCGCGGCGAGACGCTCGTCGCTATCGCAAATGCGGCACGTCCACGAGCTCTCCTCGCCCGAGTCATTCTCGTCCTCATTACCACTCTCGTCATCATCGTTGTCGTCCTCCTCACTCTCGTCGTCGTCGCTCATATCATGGTCGTCGCCCAGTGCACCCGCCAGCGACCGCCGGCCCAACGCGTGGCGCGCCAGCGGTGCCTGTGGGTTAATCGTCCCGCAAATCGCGCACACACGCAGCGCCGGTGGGTTCGTCGCCGTGCACGCGACGCAGTTCCAGGTACTCGCGCTGCCGCCTGCCGCAGCCGCCGCGCGCCTCTTCGGCGGCTGCGGGTTCGCCGTGCCGCACATCTCGCAGAATGCGCGCGACGGTTCGTTCAGGAACGTACACGCAGGACACCCCCACTGCGCGTCCTCCTCCTCGCCGCCCTTCTCGTCGTTCTTGGCGGCTGCAGCGGGCGGCGAGGTTGCGTCATCTGAGCCGCCGCTGGTGCGCTTGCGTTTGCCGCGCGACCGGTGCGCGTCGCTGCCACTGTTACCGCTGCTGCTGCTACTGCTGGTACTACTGCTCGCAGTGTTTACGTCAACAGCGCTGGTGCCCGTGCCGGGCGTCGAAGGCGGCGCCGCGCCGCTGCTGCTGCTGCTCATGCTCTCTTCCTTCCTTGGTTGGCACTCTTGTGCTTGGACAGAAAGCGACTGGAAATGGAGGCGATGGAGCCGAGTAGCGGTACTACGTATACTTTGATCAAAAGAGAGAACGCCGTATTGCGAAATAAGTGACAACGACGTTTGGTAACAACAAAAGTGATTCAAAAACGAGGCGCAGCGCTCGTTGAATGTGATGAGCTTTGTAGGTCGAACAAGGTCACGGCGCTTTCAGGAGCAGGGGTCAAGAGATCAAGATCCTTTCTTTCGCCGCATGGTCTCACTGCTCGAGTGCAATCAACGTTTTGACACCAACATTAATCAAGAGTTCATTTATCGGTGACTGCCTACAATCGTGAACGTAAAGGGTCGGTCTGTGCCATGGCAAGAGGCTGCAAGCTTCCTATCGCGCGCTCACACTTCTTCGTCCGCAAGATTACGCTGATCCAAGTCGATGACCCTCAAGGACTATGATTCTGACGCCAACTTCGCGGACAAGGCGAACCAACTTCTACAACTCCATTCTCATAAACACCCTCGCTCGTTTGGGTAGGTTGCTTAGGTCTCATCTGCTCGGATGACAGCACAACAATTCAGCTGCAGCAAGCAAAGATAGCAGAACGAAGTGATTGCTGGGTGCCATGGTGCAGGCACGATCAAGCCCACCATGCTCAGTTCGCGACTGTTACTCTCGCCGCACATACACTGCCCCTCACGCATCAGAGCTCGCCTTCACTGAAGAACTGCTTGTCGGCTCTAGAGCGAATCGGACCGCAATCACCGCCTCGGATGCCACAGAACATCGTCTCCTCGTATCACCCTTCTACTTCGAAACCCTGCATGATCTCGAGCTCGTTTTCGAAGCAGCACGAACGAGAAAAGCGAGGTCAGACGGACGCTGCAAGATCGTTTACAATCCAGACGCAGACTTTGCTCATCAAACAAAGCAAACCGAGATGTGATCATACAAGGACGAGTTTCGGACGTCGAAGCTGTGCTGCAGCTGCTACAACGAGCTACACAGACTGCACACAGCAAAGAGCGGCGAGAGGTCCTAGAATCTGTGCGTTTGCAACAACAGCCAATGCTATCGCAAGGTCTCCGCAGCGATCAACAGCTTGATGCTCTGTCTCCGTGGTGACGACGCACCGGTCGAGTTCTATTGCGATCATCATTCAAATTCGTCATCGTTCAACTGTGAAGCTCTGGTGTGTATGTGATGCTCGGGTATTGCAGTAGAGGCTATTCTGTGGATATCAAAGTGCCATGCAGTGTGAGGGTAGGAGCCACGCTGCTGCTCGTCTTCCTCGCACATTTGTAGCGTGACAGGCGACGTTGGCATGTTGCGATGGAGTCGGCTTCAGTCCGCCCTCCAAACCAGTCCACCGTACAGCAACAACCGGATTCGCTGAATGTGCGCCGCATTTCGCTTGTAAGCATACTATTAGCGAGTGGTTCACTTGCACTCAATATGCTTGCGCGTGCAGGCTATGTTCGAAATCTGCTGTTCTTCTGCACTTCCCGGCTCTGCGAGAGAGCGAGCGCTGCAGCATCTGGCGAGCTCCGTGCTGCGTGGCATTGACTGCGCGCGATTTCTCAAAGTAGCTGCACACAAATTCTCAGTGCTAATTTTGCAAAATCGTCATCGCAAGTAAGCTGTTCCTGCCCTCGGTGATCACGCTCCAGTGCATCACGCTCCGAAAGGAAGCAGGCGGGCTGCATGGAGATGCTCAATGCTGCGCGCACGCGTGCAGGGAGCGGTATCGGACTCGACGGCGACGAGTCTTCGTTCTGCGATTTGTCGGTTCGTGTCACACTACAGCAGATGCAGAATATCCTCTCAGAAATCGTTTGTCACAGAAGCTGACTTTGGTCTGCTCACTGACGTGCAGGGCCGCGGACTCACGGCTACGCAGATCGAGCGCACGCTCCGCGTGTTCGAGACAGCAGAGGAGATCGACCTCTCGAACAACGAGATCGAGCGAATACCGACGACAATCCCGCACTGCATCGTGGCGTTCGATGTGTCGTTCAACCTGCTCACGAGCATCGAAGGAATCGAACGCCTCAAGAGTCTGCAGGAGGTGCATCTGGGCTTCAACCGACTCGTGGATGTGAGTCTTCTCGAGTTCTGTCCACGGCTCCAGCGAGTCAACCTCAGTGGCAACAGGTGCACTGCCCTTCTCCGTTTCAAACTCGTTTCATTCAGATGCACACTGACATGCGACGGACACTTGTATCGACGTGCATGCAGGCTTATGAACACGAGAGGGCTCGAGACACTGGTGTACCTGGAGCGCCTCGATCTCTCAGACAACCTCATCGAGTTGTACGTGTGCTGTCTGCTGGCGAGGCATTATAAGATCGAGCAGAATGGAGCTCGAGCCGCGAGGTGTCGAACACGCCAGGCCACTTACGAGGTGCTAATATTCTGTTCCTTCGTAGCTCGGACGCACTTCGGCCGCTCTCGCTGAACCAGAACCTGACGCATTTGACGTTGCGAGGCAACCCTATTGGACTCAACCCGAAGAGCGACTACCGCGTTCTGCTGCTTGACATTGTCCCGAGTGTGATGGTGCTCGACGACAAGAAGATTCGCAATGCTGTGAAATACAGAGGCGCCGAAACTAGTGGCGCCGCCGGATCCTCCAAATCACTCTCCTACTGTACGTATCTGTATCAGTCCTGCAGTACAGACTGCACTATTGTCACTACGTGCTAGCATGAGGATCTGACTGAAAAGCACGTTACTGCCGCTCTCCAGCGCGCCTGTATGATGACAAGAAGCAGTTCATCATTCACAACCAAAACCGACAACACACGGCAACTGGCGTGAAGTCGTTAGTTGTCGGGAACCCGCCTTCCAAGTATGACGGCTCGATGTTCCTGCAACCTGCTGTTGGGTCAATTCATGAACGATCTCGAGCACTGCAGTACCAGGAACCACTACCAGCGAGTCCATTACCGTCTTCACAAGTCGTTAGCCATGTTCGAGAAGCTCACTCTTCACCGCCGGCTGCACCACTCAGCGGAACAGCGTATGTGAGTCTATATGACCGACTCGCGCAAGCGAATGGCGTCCACAAGCTCACAAAGAGTGTCGTCCCGCCATCGAAGCCCATCGAAGCACGACCAGGCTGTCTCGACACTGACAAACCGCGGAGAAAAGGGAGCGAAAGCGTCCTAAACACATTCACGAAAAAACACATCGCCACGGCTGAGACGAAGCTCGTACCATCACCATCAACGAGTACATCCCGTCGGGGTGAGATGGACTTTTCCACTGGCATACAAGGATGATTGACGTTCTGATACTAACGAACGTGTCTCGGTTCAATGTGCGGTATGAACAGCATCGCGTCTCGCAGCGCCTGTTCGAACTATTTCGCAAACTGCAAATGAGTCGAGAAGACCGAGCATCCCAGCGACAGTTCCAGACCAACATCTCCGTCGCCTGAGTGTTTCGTCAATGACATTCCATGCGAGTTCTCAGCAGAACTCGCATCTAGCTGCAAACAGCGGCTCTCGCAGCCGCTCAGGACACGCGGTCAACGAAAAGCAGCGCAACGTGCTCAATGTCATCCAGAACCTTATTCAGCACAAGAAACAGACGCTCGCGACGCTCTCGCGGACATCACCCGTGGTATCCTAGCAAAGTCAACAGTGAGCTTCTCGACCCCGGTGTAGCATCGCAACGAACGACGGCAGGGGCAGGGTCAATCATCCTCGAGACTTCTTGTGTGACTCGCTCGCTTCGAGAAGATGAATCACTCTGTTCTCTTATCAGTCTTCGACTACGGCCTTAGTTTCTTCGCACGTCGGCATCGCAGGCTACAGCACCAAGGAGTTCCACGCAGTTCACCGCTGGAAAATAATGGATCTCGTCTCGCTTCGTGTTCACAAACGGAGCATCCCCAGGAGCGAGAGTGACCACCGCGCGCGCATCGACTCGCGGTCGGCTCCACGACGCCGTCTTGAAAATGCTGCGCGGTTTCCGCGCCGCACCGCTCACGACTCGCGCGTACACGATCTCGTCTGTGATGAGCTCATCCAAGAGAGTCCGCAGACCCTGAAGGCTGAGTAGCTTCCGCATCTTTTGGTGGAGCGAGTGGTCTTGGATCCCGGGGCTGCACATGATGATATTCACTACCTTGCGCTTCAACACGAGCTCGATTCGAGAGTTCGTCGAGCCGTCCAAGAGATACCACGGCCGTGCGACGACGGTCTGCTGCTTATCAAATACGAAGTGGACTTTCCCTGGAGCTGCCTCGTTCGAGACTCGGTACGGGTGCAGCGTCCAGATCTCGCTGTGCTCCTTCAGCACGAATCGAGCGTGTGTGAATCCGCTCACTTCGATGACGCGACCACTCTGGACGAGCCCATCTAAGACCCGACGGACTGCGTGGTCGTCCATATTGCGGCAAACTGAACGAAGTGTACTTTTCTGCTCTTGCCGTGCGTGCACAGCTGCGCATAAGCTGCTGAACGAGAGACCATTAGCAGTCGCCTCATTTAAAGCGTCGATAACACATGAAGGCGAAACACTCAGACCCTCGCCGCTGCTCGGGTTCTCGGCAGAAGTGTCTTCGCTCAGCGCTGGACACGTCGAGAACGCCTCCATCTGCTTCGCACGCTCCATGACCACCTCTTGCTGGTCCTCGTCCAGCAGCATCTGCGCTCTGGACTTGACAATCCAGTACTCTTTCAGGAAATCGTCGGGTGTCGCACCGCTGCAGCGGCTCGAGAGATGTCCTGCGAATCCTTTCATCGCCGCAGCGCGCCTTGGATCCTCTTCACCTCCCGCGATTTCGCGTTCGGCGCTTGGCTCGACGTATTCCGGGACCATCTCGGACACGGATAGGAGCATTGACGACAGCTCCACGGCGACTTGTCCGGCACTCGCATTCTGTTCGAACTCGTGCTCAAAGTAGGACTCGCTGTCGCCGTCAACGTCGCTGCCTTCCCCTTCCAGCATCACGGCCTCCTTCACGTTCTCCTGCACAAAGGATGCATACTCGGCGGCTTCGCAGAACATATCAATCGGGTAGTGCGCGATGTTGAGGCTCTTCATTTCGTACACGCGCGAGTGAATGCAGAAACCGCGCTCTTGCTGCTCGCCGTCGCTCGGTTTCCGTGTTCGCGTGATCACGCCTGCCAGCCACAGGTACCGCCACACCAACTTCACCTCCGCTTCCGTCCACTGACTGATCAGCATATCTGCGAGCACGGGGTGATAGCTCGAGCGATCGTGGAACAAGATCTGCAGCGCGCGGTTCAGCAAAGCCGCGAGTCGAGGCTGCTTCAGCAGCGCCAGCTCTTCGTGAAAGTGCCCACCAGGGTTCTTCATCTGCGTGATTGACAGCTTGGTGCTCTCGACGCGCGCGCGCACGGCAGGAACAGTCAGCAGCTCGTTCACACGCAGGTAGCAGTCCGTAAACTTCTTCCCTAGCGCCTTTGACAGCTTCTTCCACGATATATGCGCGCGCTCAAGCGAGGCATTTCGGAACGCTAGGCGCTCCTCGCCCTTCTGCAACGCCAACGGGATCTCGATGAACCACTTGGATGACAGCTCGTCCATGTATGCGTCCATGAGCTTCATGTCTTCCTCGAGCGTCCATTTGGACGCCCGAACGCTCTGCTTGCTGCTCACGAGTCTCCGGAACTTACTCACCGCGGCCTCCGTGCCATCTGATGCAGAAGTCATACGCGCTCCAATACCTTTCTCTCTCAATGCATCATATGAGTGTTTTGCCTTCGTGTGCGCTTCAATCGCTTTGCCAATGTGGTTCTGGAAGCGTTTACGCTTCAGAATGCGCATGGGCTCTGCTGCCGCTTCCACGGCTTTCGATTTCGCGCTGTTTCGTCCTTGTGGAGTCATTCCGCGAGGTATCCATGACATGAGGGAGTGGAGATTGTGCTCTGATAGCGGAGCTGCTCGGATCTGCTCACTATCCAGGTTGGCGCTCAACGTGTCGCCATCCTCCTCTTTGCTCCCAAGATGCGCGCCTTCCACGCTCAGAAAGCGAAGTGCTTTCCAGTACTCTTTCGCGTCTTCCACGTTTGTGAACTTAAACTCCAGCGGAATCTTGCCGACCAGGTCTTCGCTTAAGCTTCTCCCGGTGAAACGAGCAGCGTATACATACGACTGCTCGGTCGGAAGCTGCGTTAGCGTCGTATCACCGCGTTTCACGGTGATCCGGCCGTGATTCTTGAGCTTCAAGAGCCCGCCCGAGAGTGTTGCAGACGCCACTTGCGAGACCATCGCATCGAAATCGTTTGACCGGAAAATGTTCAAGAGCCCGCTCGACGAATCATTCGAGACCTCGATCAGTCCCAGCTCGATCAACGTCCGGATGATCCGCGAAAACCTGTCCACCTCGCAACCGCGGATTTTGTGCCGGATCTCGCTGGGCAGGATTTCCCAGGAGTCTCCGCGAACGATCGCCATGCGCACTTTGTTCTCTTCCGCATCCGTGAGCAGCTCGTTCACGCCCGCGAGTTGAAGGTACTCCTTGACGCTCAAAAGATCCAACACTTCGTGAACCGCAAATACCACATCGCTCGATGAACCAGATGTGGTTATCTTGTGGCGAGCATCATCCGACCGTGCCTCCTCCTCCTCCTCTCCTCCGCCAGATGATATCGATATCGCCTTCTCCCGTAACCTCTGAATGTTCGACCACATGATGATGTGAAGTGCTCGACAGCGATAGAGCATGCCGAAGAATAAGCCCAACCGGCGACTCTGTTTGCCCAGTCGAACTAGATTCACTCGCGCGACCCTATACGAGCCGGCAGCGTACTTGATCACTTCCATCCTGTCGTCCTGCACCGGCAGACCTCTTTTGCCTCGACCGCGGTTCGACACGACGACCACATCTGCCATCTCGGGAGGACCCAGATCGCTCATGTACCGTCGTTGCTGTTCTTCCACGTACGCATCGACAAACCGAGTGATCGCTTCTCGGTCGCGCTGGTAGCCGGGCATGCACACACACTTGACAACTCGGTCTCGCTTCTGGAGAACACGTTTCGGAGGCAGCGTGATGTCCACTGAAACCACTAGACTCGCCGCCTCGAAGTCGTCCAAGATGCGCCGGATGGAGCGCGTGTCAATGACTGTGAGATCTGTGCCTGCGAATGCTGGGTTGCGCTCCAGCACGGTCAGTTCGGTTCGAAGATGGTGCACTGGGACGATCTTGTCCTTGCGGATGCGCTCGAGGATGTAGTTCCGCCGTCGCTCATAGGTGGTCGAGACGAGCACTCCGCGACTCGCCTGCCTCATCGTCGAAGGCTGCACGTTCACTGACATTATAGCAGTGTCGCCTGGTCTAGAATCACTCGCGTCGCTTTCCTCCTCTGCGCTCTTGCTTTGCTTTATACCATTTTCTGAAGCTGGCGGCGGCGATGAGGCAACGACAGATTCGCTCTCCGGGATGAACATGCGATACATCGTGCTCTTCCCGACGACGACCTGCTTGACAGTTAACTTGTACTTAGAAATCAACCCTTGGGCGAGCTTGTACGGGAGCTTGAACGTCGGGACGCCGAGCATATCTCGGATCTCGGGGATCGTCGCGCCGACGTCGCACCGGCTTTGGATCGACGTGTACATCTGCTCCATGATGCCGCGCTCGACGACCGGCCCGGTCGTCGCAGGCGCAGGCGGATCGATGGACTCAAAGCGGCCGGCAGAGTTGTCTTTGCCCCGACGGAGGCCGTGGCGAAGGCGGATGCACCAGAGCTTCCGCCCAAGCTGCTCGGTCGAGCCCGTGTTGCACCGTGCCATGAAGAGCTCGAGCGGGAACTCGCGGTTCACGTGCATCTGGTGCGCAAAGTACTTGCGCAGTTTCTCCTGGTAGCGCTTGTCGTACCCGAGCTCGCGCCCGATGTCGGCGAACACGCACGTGCGCTCGCCGCGCGCGACGAGCATCTCGGCCATGACGTACGGGATGAACTTCTTCGGGAACGCCTCACGTTCCATTGTCGCAGTGGGCGAAACCATCGACGGGTGGAACCGGCGTGCGAACCGCGCGAGGTGCAGGATGTTGAAGCGCTTCTGGTCGGCCGTGACCATATTCTTCTCAACGTAGCCGCTCGCGACGAGCATATCGAGCAGGTAGTGGAGCTTGCGCGAGTCGCCAAACACGTTCGAGTTGGTGAGCGCGGCCGCGCTCTCACCTTTCTCTCGCGCGCGGCCGATCATCTCGAGGAGGTCGAACTGCGGTGACAGTGTGTCCATGGCCATCGGGTCTGTCACACCCAGGTACTTTAGACGTAGCTCCTCACACGCGACGACGCCGAGCACGCCCTCGGGCGCATCAGTCATCGCGTCGTCGTAGCTCAAGTCCGACGCGTCGATCTCGACCCCGAGCGCGAACCCGCGCGGACTGCGCAGGACCCAGTCGACGCTCGCCGGGTCGTCTCCTGCTCTCACTGCCGGTGCTTCCTCCTTTTCTAGAAACCGATCGACGCCATCTTCGCCGCTTTTTCCCACCACTGCCATCTCCTCTGCCCCGCTCGGCATCATCTCCACGTCGTCTCGATCACCTCTAGCATCCGCACGCAGCTTCTGACGCTTCTGGCGTCGCAGCGCCTGCCGGCGCGCAGACGGGACCACCGGCTCGCGCGCTCTAGCGCCCGTGCGCCGGTCGCTCTCACCCACTGCAACGTCGTCGTCGTGATCGCGAGCAGCGGCTGCGGCGTGCAGCGCGTCGGCTTCCGCCGGCAGCAGCGTCGTCGACCACTTGCGCTTGCGCCGCGGCGGTGTGTCGCTCTCGTCAGCGCTATGAGGCGGCGGCAGCGGCAGCGGCGCATCTCTGGCAGGCACCGCAATCCGCTGCATGTGGTGGAAGCGCACGTGGCCACGCAGCGCGCGCAGCACGCGCCAGGCGCCACGTCGCAGCGCGTCGTCGCACGCCGGATCTGCAAGCGCGAACGCGGCGCACAGCGGCAATCCACAGCGGCCCTCGAGCCCCACCTCCTCGAGGCAGCGTGCCACGAACGCGGGCATCGTCATCGCTGTCGGCGCTTTCTCCAATCGGCGCAATTAATTGATAATAATTGGCGATGTCCTCAATAAAGTGTGGTACGAGCCCTCCCTTTCCAGCCAATCAAAGTCTCACTTGGACCCAATCGATGGAGGCGCTGGAGGCCGCGTGCCTCGCGCTGCAGGCACCGCCCGCGGGCCCGGACGCGGCGCGCGCGCGCGCGGAGGCCGAGGCCGTGCTAGAGCACTTCAAGCGCTCACCGACAGCGCTGCGCGACGCGCTGAGCGCCATCGAGCGCTCGTCTCAGCCCGTGGTGCAGTTCCACTGCGTGGCCGCCGTGCGCGAGGTGACGCTCCGGCAGTGGACGGCGCTGCCGCTCGCTGAACGCACGCGCAGCGTCGACTTTCTCATGCAGCTGCTCTGGCAGCGCCACGCACAGCTCCCGCGCTTCGTGAGCGCCGCTGCGCTGCAGACTGTCGCGCTGCTCATGAAGCGCGGATGGCTCGAGCGCGCCGCCGCCGAGCGCGCCGCTATCCTGTCCCACATGGGCGGGCTACTCGCTGAAAACGACGTGACCATTCGGCTGGTGGCTGCCAAGTGGCTGCTGGCGTTCGTGACCGAGTTCGCGTCCGCGTCGCGCGCGAGCGCCATGTTGCAGCCCGTTGAGTTCCACACACAGGCGCGCAAGACGCTCGAGGCGCACGGACTCAAGGAGCTGCTCGGTCACGCCGTCCAGCTGCTCGAAGACCTCATTCGCTCCACAACGCTCTGCAGCACGCCCGACCCGACCGCCACCCACCAGCTCGACGTGCCGCCTGAGCAGCTCGAGCTGCTCGAGACCGCGTTTACGCTCTGCGTCGAGATCCTCAACTGGAACTTCACGGACCCCATGGGCAACCTCACGTGGAGCCTCAGTGCATCCGCGGACAAGCTCGACGAGGGTCGCGCGGCGCTCACGCCGCAGGCCTCCTGGCGCGACGTGCTCGTGCGTCCCGAGCTCATCCACTCGGGGTTTAACACGTACGCGTTCTTCCGCAACCTCGCGACGCGCAACGAGAACCTGCTGCACCTCGCGCGCCAGTTCCTCATCCAGCTCGCGTCGCTGCGCGGGCCGATCTTCGCGCGCAAGGACGAGCAGGTGCAGTTTTTGAACGAGATCTTCCGCGGCACCAGCGCACTGATCCGCAACCCGTTCCTGGACCTGATCGGAAAGACTGACTACGCCGGATATGAGATCGCGACGCGCGAGATGATCGATGTGTGCCAGCTGCTCTTCCGCCTCGTGAGCAACATCGGGCTCAAGGGGCTTGTGCAGTCGCAGATCTTGGAGTCGTTTCTCGAGGAGATGTCGTCGCTGTCCTGCAAGCTGCTACAATCTGCGCTCGAGCGCATCCAGCAGCACCTTCGCCTGCGCAACAATGAGCCGGTGGATGACCTGTGGCAATTGGAGGGAGTGGACATCCTTCTCGACGCGTGGGTCTCGCTCGCGAACGACCCATTCCTGGACGCCTCGACGTCTCCTTCTGGTGCCGACGCGGAGGTTGAGGCAGTGACGGCTCTTTTGAGCAGATACTCGTCACTGGTCGTTGAGTTGTACTTGCAGACCCAGTTGGAGATCTGCGCAGTGGACGCGCTGGCGGAGCAGGATGAGAACGAAGACGTCGAAGACGACTCGGCGAGCAGCCTGCGGGAACAAGTTGAGCTGGCAGCGGCGCTAGCACGTTTGAACGTTGCGTCGTCCTCGACTCTTCTTCTGAACCTGCTGCAGAGCTTTGTGACGACCATCCAGCGAGCCACGGCGGCATTGGGCGGTCGTGACGAGATGACTCCGGAGCTGAGCCAAGTGATGGAGAAGCTGCACTTCACGGTGTTGTTTGCTGGTCTCTTCCTCGCGGACGAGTATGCAAGCGAGCGACCGTGCATTCCGCAACGTATTCTCACCGCACTCGAGCCGAAGAGCGGCGGCGAACCGGCACCGCAGGTTGTCAACCTCCTCCTGCTACTGATGAGCCAGCTGCTCGAGTTTGAAGCGAACCGTGTCGCGCAGAACCCGACGAGCAACTGCGTGAGTCCGTTCTTCTCAGAGCAGCTCTTCAGTACGATCACGCGTCTAAGCGCGACGTACTTGGCTCCGGACGCGCTCGCACACGGCAGCGAGATCGCTCCAGACCTGCTGCACGTGTTTGGCTTCCAGAGCGGCGGACGAGCGGGCGAGCTGGTCAATTTTATCGTCCAGCAGTGCACGTCGTACTTGTTGCACTGGCCAACGCAGCCGGTCGTGATGCAGAACCTGATGGAGTTCCTGCTTGTGCTCTCGAAGGCGAACACGATCAGCTGCGTGCTCCACTCGACATTCTGGCAGTCACTGGTGCAGTCGAACGCGTCGGCGGGCACATTCCTCCTGGCAGCGAGCGGTGGAGATGAGCTGCAGTCGGCTGTCGCGCGCATCCCGAGCGCTCTGAGAGGGCAGCTCACCGAAGCGCTCTGCCGTGCCGGCATGACAGCGGAGGACGAAGCGGTTCGCAAGAGCCACTTTGAGGCAGTCGTGCGACCTATAGAGGCTCGACTGCAAGCGCTGATCGCGCTACCGAACTTCGACTCCAAGCAGACGTCGAACGATGTGCGCGTCCAGGAGGAGCTCAAGCTGATCCTGGAGATGTACTCGGGCATCGCCCGCGCTTCTGAGTCGTACGTACTGGCCGCGAGAGCGCATCAGTGTTTTGTTTCGCATGGATGTGGGGGTAGTCTTCTAATTCTTCTTGCCCACTCGTTTGCTGCTTTCGACTGCGCAGCAAGAGCCACGGACTGATCTCGGCGTTCTGCATCCCCGCGTTGCCTGTGATCGTGAAGCTCTTCCACCTTTTCCACGGCGACCAACAGCTCGTGCAGCTCATTCTGAGCTTCTTTTGCTTCCTCGTGGAGGCGCAGATCTGCTACCTGTCTCCGGCTGATGCGCTGCAGGTATACACTGCGAGCAACGAGCTTATCCACACGTATTGCCGCCATAACCTCGGTCGAGTGAGCACGCTGGGCGACGCTGAAGAGGAGAACTACGACGATCTCTACGCGCTGCTGCAGCTGCTCTCGCACCTTGTGTCGAAGGACTTTATCGACTTCTCTGACCACACGGCGCAACAGGCAGACGTGGACAACGCGACGAGTGTGGTTGCCGACGTCGTCTTTGCTGGGCTGAGTCAGGTGATTCCGATGATGACGGAGCAATTGCTCCAGTACCCAAACCTGAGCAAACAGTACTTCACGCTCGTGTCGTACATGGTCGAGGTGTACGCCGAGAAGCTGGCGTCACTGGACACAAAGTTGTTCTCGATGCTGCTTTCGTCGCTGCTTTTTGGCATTCGGCACGCGCAGCTTGAGGTCGCGCGGTACAGCTTTCAGGCGATCGGCGAGCTCGCAGGCTTCCACTGGAAGGCGCGTCAGCAGAAGCATGAGCCCGGACTGGAGAAGCACATCGCGTCCAACCCCGACGTGTTCGTGCACTTTATCCGCGTGATCTTCCAGATGGCGATGTTTGAGGACTTCAACCCAGTGATCCTTGACGCATGCGCCGGTGCGCTGTACCCGCTCATCCTGATCGAGCAGGCACGGTACTTTGCGATCGCGCAGGAGATCAGCAAGGAGCAGCTCGAGGAGAGCAATCAACAGCGCCTGCTCGCGGCGTTCGGGGCGCTCACAGAGTTTCTCTCGCCTGCTGACATTGCGATGGGCACGGCGAGCACGAGGAAGTTCCGTACCCAGTTCAAAGCGAATCTGTTCGTGTTTGTGGCCGAGGTGCGGGGCTTCGTCCAGGTCAGGTAGAAGAAAGAGCAAGCGAAGTGCGTGAGAAGTGTAGTAAGAGTTGCGAACAGCTCGCACTCGAGAGCGCTCGACGCGCTTGATAACTTAGGAATCAAGAAGCAAGATGTGTCTGCAGTGCGTCTCGAGGTCGTGAATGCATGCTGAAAGGGCAACGAATGCTGGTGGTGGGATTGTCGTAGTGAAGTCGCATTTTGCGAGAAAGTACGTCACCGACATGTGTCGAGGGCCATTATCAATGATCACTTACACTCAAACAAGACGCGCGGAGAAGAAGCAGCAGAGCGACACCGATGCGCGAGATCCACGCGCTCGACAGCCGCACTTGTGAACTCATACGTGCCGCGCAGGTTGTTCCGACCCTCGCTGTGGCGATCGAGGAAGGTGTGGCAATGCAGCGTGTCAATGTTGCATTTGTGCATGATGCGAGTACGCACTGAGAGAAGATGATGGTGCAGCGATCCACAATGCAATAGATGCGGATGCTCGATGCATTCGGGTGTGGGTTGACGTATCGAGCTGTGCATTTTCCGTTGCTGACGACGGTAAGTTATCCGAGGTGCTGAGAAGGATGCCTCCTCCCCTCGACCAGCATTGTATCTTTCATCTTGAATGACGATGTCGACCAACACTAATGGCTGCAGGCGTTGGCATCGCGTCGGACGCTCTGTACCGACACATCGGAGAATGCGCTGGTGCGACTGGATGGCATTCACGGTGGTCAAAGCGCATTCGTTATGAGCCTTCGCTCGCACTAACATAAACGGTGTCGATTCCAATGCTCTTCAGTGCTATCGCACGATACGGATACTCGCCAGCGAGAGGCAAGATATGGAGGTCGCGGCGAGTTCCTGCATGCGCTCAGCACCTTGGCAGTCGTCGAGATTGAGAGCAGACAGCAAGACCAGTGGACCGCGCATCGCAAAGTGATCGAGGTGCGCAACTTCTACTATTCACTATCCAAGCAAACGAAGAAAAGAGGTGCGGACTGGATTGATTCTTCAGGTATGCTTCATAGAGCGGCACCGTGGTCTTTAATGCGAGATCAAAGACATTCCAGAAGAGCCATGGCACCACCCTGACAGTCCGCGAGCTCTTCCGCTCGCTTCCCGTTCGAGTCACGGATATGCGAAGCAATGAGAGATATGGTGCCAAGCTCGTGAAGAAGATCCAGCGACACTGTGTCAACCTGTCGATGATCTGGCCGACGCTTTCGCTCGAGGTGGCGTTCGAAGGTGCGTTGAATACGCGAGAGAGCAAATTGGATGTTAGTCGTACAAAAAGGTGGGAAGCTGAGAGTGGTTCCGATGGTGTCTGCAGACAGCCCACGCCAATCAATTCGGATCAGTGGTGCTACATCCTGCCAAGAACGCTTTGTTGCCCTGTTCGGGGGTGCCATCGGCAGCGAGCTCGAGGTGAGAACAGTCCCTGATTTATGCTAGATGGATGCAAATCGCATGGCTAGATTCAAGCTACTGACGTCGCGCGGTGCCAGTATCTGAGCTTCAGCCCGACTAAATCCACATTCTCCATACAAGGCTATGCAGCACTGATCCAAGGCTCATGGGAGGTGTCGCCTTCTGGACTAAGGCAGGCGCGAGCGTACTACCAGTACGTGTTTTTTCAGAACCGATGGATCGAGAGCTTCAATCAGAAATGTGCCAGCCACATCACTCAGCTTGCTTTGAACGCTGATATTGGTGAGTTGGTGTGAGCGATTACTCGCAAAGTCTATGCGGGGTCCAACAACTGACCCATGTGTGTGTGTGTGTGTGTGTGCATCAGGAATTCCGATTTTCGTACTGAAAGTCGACTGCGCACCTGGCGAAGCTGATCTGCTGTGGTCCGAACACGGCAAGTGCGTTGAACTAAGATCGCCCGAGAGTCTTGAGCAACTGCTGAAAGAGCTTGTGCAGGTTTGTTCCCCCTCGATCTTTGTTGGCACACGCTTACTGAAGGTGCACACGCTTACAGAGATGAACTTGCTCTGAACGATAACCTGCAGCACCTGATGAAAACAACTCGAACTGCAAGGCAACTGTGCAGCACCAGCTCAGTCATCACACCAAGAGCAGGCGATATGATTCCGTTCCAGGAGGACATAATTCGAAGTCAAGAACACTCGTGCGGTGACATAGGTCAAGAGCTCCAGTACTCGACAACAAACCTCTACGAGACCGAAGCGGAATATCGAGGCAGTGGGATGGATTTATGGAGCGCGTCACAGTTCGACGTGGACTCTCCATCATGTCCATCAAGTTTACACAAAGATTTGGACTTTCAGCAAGCGCACGTGATGGAGACCGAGCGATGGAACTCGATCGATGAGCACAGCTACAGATGGGACGTCCAAGATCCACACGAGCACCACTGGCGCAAGACCACAACTACAGAGAGCGATGAAGAAGTCTATGCTACGCGTGATGATCAGGAGCACGAAACGATCTTTTGTGTTCAAGACGCAAGAACCAACTGGGAAGGAGGCGAGATCGACGCCGACACTGACTTGGACGACGTTGACAACGCACCCGTCAAAACCAACCGGATGATCGATCTCTCCGACGTGAACGGAGGCGAGCTCGCGGGGGTGTTTTTTGCTGACAGCAAACTACCACAGTTCGTGACAGTCCAGCATGTACACGGATCAGTGTTACAATCAGAGAGCACACTCAACCTCGATCGCGGTCAGAACCTTTGGCTCTCGAGTCGCTCACTCAGTGTAGACACAAACAACGCGCTCTCGCCGCCTCTTCCACAGCCATGTACCGTGCCTGATCAAGGCGAAGCAGAAGAGTATCAAGTGAAACCGAAGAACGTCAAGGCCCGCTCCAAGTACTTTGTAGCCCGAGAGCTGAAAGGACCATCAATTTCTCCTTCTCTCTCAACCCGTCTGTGCAAGGCCAGATCGTCCCCTATGGCACTTCCGCGAACATCCAAGTGTACACTACGAGTGGACAACGCCGAAGAGCTGCGACAACTGCGAGATTTCAAGATTCCTTTGAGTTTACTCGAGAAAGTCGAAGTCGTGCGCCAAGTGGACCGCAAGTTCGTCCTCGTTCAAGTCGTTGACGAATCGCACGGATCGTTGCTTCTCTGCCTTGATCAGCATGCCGCAGACGAACGAGTGAAGCTTGAGCAGCTGGAGCTGGAGATGTTTGGACCCAACGGTGACGAGCTCAACATTCAAGTCAGCACCTATGCGCGGCCACACCTCTTGCTGCTGAATGCGAAAGAAGCGGCTACGCTTGCGTTGCACGAAGACGTCGTCCGCGCGTGGGGCTTCGCTTTTGACTTCGTGGAGCAGGAAGGTGGCTCGAGTGGCTTCCGAGACAGTCTCTCTGCCAGCGCCTCCGGTAGACCTCGAGCTCACGAAGACGACGAGCACTACGTGGAGTTACGAACGACTCCGAAAGTGGACAAGCGATGCGCAAACGCAGACGACTTTCGCGAGTTTCTACAGATCCTCTCGCAAAGCGAGGGTTACTGGTCATGGACAGTCATGCGGCCACCTGTGATCACTCGCCTCTTGCACTCGCGAGCGTGTCGAAGCGCCATCATGTTTGGTGACTACCTGAGTCTCTCGCAGTGCAAAGACCTCGTCGATGAGCTACGCAAGTGCAAGCTGCCGTTCCAGTGCGCCCATGGACGCCCATCGGTGGCACCCCTCGTCGAATTCATTTCAAAGTAGCTAAGCTGAGAAAGACAAACCTTATGAGTCAACGAATGCTGCTTCGATATGATTGCTTGACGTATCATTTCTTTGAGCTGGTGAGCGCAAACCAGTGAGACCAAAGCATACTGCGCGATGCGGGTGAAGCGCTTCAGTGTTTGCACCAACAACTGACTCACCTTGGTGGAGGGTGTACTGAGAGAGCAGTGTTGATTCTGCGAAACTGCATTCGAGTCGTGTTAGTTGCGAAGCAATAAAGCGCCGCACACATGTGTTGCACCAGAGCGAGTGGTCGCTCGGTGACTTACCATCGAACCGGAAGATGGTAGCGACGAAGTGGTGCCGCCCCGCTGTGGCGACGGCAGCGAGTTCCTGCGCAGCAGTTCGCGTGGGTGCATGAACGGAACTGTAAAAGCAGAGAATGTCAGACAAGAGGTCGCACACATGTGGCTACCGTCTGATAGTCTCCCCAGCGATCGATACCTTCTCCTAATGATGCGCGAGCAGCTCGTTGAGCAGCGGCTATGGTTCTTGCTGCACCACCAGTGTCTTCATCGTCCTCGCTATCTCTCGCAACGTCTCCACTCTCCTCTTCTTCCTCTTCCTCCTCGTCCTCGTCCTCCTCTTCCTCCTCTTCTTCTTCCTCTTCTTCTTCTTCGTCTGAGAACTCATCACTGGTCTTGATAGCGTCGATCGCACTCAGAATCCGCTCGCGGTGAACTCGGTGTGTGACTCCAAAGTCGTTGATAAGATCGCTCTCCGTGAGATCAAGAAGCATCTCACCAGTGCAGCGCCGCTGCTGAAAACGACTCTATGGCAGCGTCTCAATATGATGTACAGAGTCGAAGAGAACGCTGCATTCATGTCCGTACCACGATTTCGGGGACCCCGACGTCTTCGTGAAGCCACAGACACACATTCTCGACGTTCCATTCCGAAACAACTACAAGCGTGACAGAAGGTCAGCACCTATCACTGCGAAGCGATGACGATCAAGAGCTGGGAGGAAGAGCGAATATTCCCAGGAGATCGCACCTTGCGCAAGCGTTAGATGACCATCGTCTTCGTCATCTTCCTCTTCTTCTACATCGTCGTCGTCGTCGATGTCGTGATCTTCTTCTTGTTCGGGTCCTGTGGCGATGCGTTCGTGAACCGATCTTGTGTCCCTGTCACTGGAAGTGTAAATGAAGCTGTAACTGTCATACTTCTCACCTCATCTCGCCTCCACAAGCAGAATCGAACGTGCATCATCACGAACATTGGTGGCCGACTCGTAAAAGAGCTTGGTAAACTCGTCGTCGCCAATGTGCTTGCCATCGATGCAGTACTAGCACCACCAGCAGATTTTGTTAGCTGAGAAAGTGCCAGGTTGCGTCGCGCCATGCGGTCCGCGAGACTCTCGTCTGATTCTATGTGCATGACAGGAGAGTTCACACAACAGTGAGAACAGGACCAAGCAGGAGTGATTCATAGCTAGGAATGCCCTTGCATCCACGTTTCACGTACCAATGGCAGCTCCTGTCGAAGCGGATCCAGAAGCGCTTGGAGTTGAGATAAGAGATTGCTTTGGTGGTGGTACAATTCCTGGTGGTGCTGGAGATGGAGTTGTTGTTGCAGTAGGCGGATATGGAGGTGGCGGCGGAATTTTTACAGGCGGAACCGACCCACTGGCAACAGCCATTCGTGGTGGAGGTGTGGTCGACGATGTGGCAGCAGCTGCATTGACAGTCGTTGGCACAAACTTGCAATTTGTCGAGTGCGCGACGATCGAGTCTGCTGGGAACTGCTGACAGCAGCGAATGCACTTGATTGGCCGCTTGGAGCATCGAGTCGTGTGCGTTGCCAATGTCGCGTGCGGCATCTATGCGGTGAGAGATCGCTGTTAGACTAATTACATCGTACACTCTCAATGCTCAAATCGTGTACGCTATACGTACGGTTTCGTTGCAATGTGGGCAGGTCTTGACACTTGTCTTGCATGCCGACTCATGGCGAGCCAAGTCGCGCGAAATGATTACCATGTTGCAGTGCTGGCAGCGCTTTGGCTTCCAGTCACACCTGCACACACCCAGGCATCAAACACAACAAGCAGTATGAGATATGTAGCACATTCCACGCATGCAGAGGGATTCAAGCTTGCATCTTGAACGAACTTGTCCTCATGCTCATCGATTTCAGCAGCAGGAAACTCTTCATCGCAGAACTTGCATTCTGCTGGTGCAGCAGAAGCAGCTGCAGTGGCAGATTTAGTGGCTTGTGCTGTGATGGTACTACTCGATACCCCTGATGCAGACTTCGAGGCACTTGGTTCTTGGGCAATCAAAAGTGAAGTCGGGGCACCCGTAGTCGACAGACTAGGTGTGACTGGTGCCGTGGTTGATTGGTTGGGAGGTAACGACCCAGATAAAGCAGCACTTACCCCACCTCCGTTGCCCTCAGCATATTTCGTTTCAGTATTACCAAAACTCTTGTTTGGGCATCGCGTCGCCAAGTGCTTGGGAATACCGCGCTGTAGGAACTTGCCACCGCAGTTGTTTGGACATGGAACCAAGCGACAGTCGCAGTTTTCGATGTGGTCCTGGAGCTCCGCCATCTGTGGTACCAAAGCAATACATGTAAGCGTCTATCATCAATAGAGCCATCTCAAGCACATTCGCAGCGGCGCTACTCACCTTCTGGCGTCGAAGGCAGTGCGGACACTGCTTCAGCATCTTGTCACATCGTAACTCATGCTCGAAGAGATCCTGGCTCAGGACATCTGCGCTGCAGTGGCGGCATTTCTTCATCGTAGCTCCCGCGCCAACACCAATGCCAGCACTTGCAACAGCCTCTGTCGGCGTCGTCTCACTCGGTGCGCTGCTGTTATTGTTGTTGTCAGCTTGACCAAGCTTGTTTGTCAAGGGTGTAACTTGAGATGCCATTGTACAGACCCGTTTGTGAGCGTCCATTTCGCTGAAGATGACCTTGCTCTTACACTGTGGACATTCTTCCATGCGCTTCGGACATTGGGATCGCTCGTGCTCGGATTTTTGGTCGACGCGAATTGGAAGACGGCATAAAGGACAGAGGATATGAGAAGCGCCAGTGATTTGAGATGCTGATGCACCTGCTGAAGATGTCGGCTTTGATGATGGGGGAGGAGGCACAGACGTAGTTGGTGGCGGTGGGGGGGGCTTGGAAATTGGTATTGTATCAGCGTTTGTTTGCTTAGCCGTTGATGGCAGAGGTGCAACCGGACGAGGAGCGGTGCTGTCTGTGTCTGCCGTCAC
This sequence comes from Globisporangium orthogonon, assembly GCA_023334005.1. Lineage (NCBI taxonomy): Eukaryota > Oomycota > Peronosporomycetes > Pythiales > Pythiaceae > Globisporangium > Globisporangium orthogonon. The sequence continues at coordinate 22,067 of JAASFW010000011.1, read as the reverse complement.
TCGAATTTGTGAAGCTGATGAGTTGCTACTAGCAGTTGGTGGTGGTCTATCAGAACGTGGCGATGAAAAACTGCTTGAAAATGCGATATCTTGTGAGCTTGATGGTATTGGCTTGGTACCGTTGCTTGGCATATGCAGACTCGCTGGCGGTGGTGCAGGTGCTAAATCAATCCCTCCACTCGATGTACCGTTGGCGATTGAAGCTGCCAGCTGGTATTGAGTTGATATCTCGGGAATGGACTGAGAATTCGTTTTCACGTCGTTGGGTGTTAAGACGGTGCTACCGCTGATCGAATTCCGCCGCTTCAGATTGTAGTCTGGGTCACTTTCATCATTCGATGTATCATTCGGCTGCTTCTCTCCAGCGAGATGAGGAGGACCCGAGGGCAAGAGTACAGGCATTGATGCTGCTCGAGTAAGATGCAAATGCGCAGGAATCGTCGAGGCGGAAGCAGGCGACACAGCTCGCGAAGGCGGCGAAGCCAGCGGTGCTGCTTGTTTGTTCGTCGATTTTGATTGCGGATCGGAAACGAAGATGGTACTTGACAGACTGGAAGGAGGCAGATTGGCGATCGACGGCTCTGCCAGAACGCGAACGCGACTCTGCTGCTCCTGTGACTGTTGGGCCTGCAGTTGCTGCTGTCGTATCTCCGACTCTTGCTTGCGCCGATTCTCCACGCGCATTTTCGCCATCTCGGCTTCTGCGAGTGCGCCTTTTGCTGTAGATGCAATTGTTTGCTGGATTTTGTTAGAAGAGTCGTGAGTTGGTGCTGGGGTGGATGTTGACGGCGCAAATGAAGGTGGGGTATGACCAGTCGAAGTCTCGGTCGGGGTGCAAGTGAGTGATGCTGCAGTCGTCGAAGGCGAAGGCAAAACAACTTCTGCTGGTGGTTGTCGAGTCGCCGCAGTCGAATTACTTTCGGTTCTGCCTCCACGTTGCAATGACTCAGCCGCGTGCGCTTGCAACGCAGACACTGGTGTCACGGAGGCTGGCGCTGGCGGAGTTGTTGCAGCTGTTCCAAGTGCCATTGTTCGATGGGGATCTGATGGCAATGCAGTTGAGTACGCTGTTGGAGGGTGGGTCAATGCTGAATCTGAATGTGCCGGTGATGATACATGCATGGGCTGCTTTGCCGCTGAATTGTGCGCATAGTGGGGAGAGGAGATCCAATACGGCGGGAGATGGCTTAACTGAGATGCTTGAGCGAGCTGAGTCTGGATTTGCGTCTGAGTCTGGAGCTGAAGCTGAAGCTGCATCTTCTGTAGCATCGCTTCGATCGCTCCCAGATACGAGCTTTCTTCTCGATCTGAAATGTTCGCGGCGCCAGTGCTAGCTGCTGCTTCTTTCTCCATTGCCTTTGTTTCGGCTGCAGGGATTTTTGCAGCGACAGCGGCAGCCGCGACTGCAGCTGATAACGAGCTAACTGCCACCTCAAGCTTTGAAACAGAGTCTTCGAGTCCTCGAAGCTTTACATTGATTCGCTCAGTGTTTTGCTTGGTCTTTATCTTAATCGTTGACGAAATGTCGTCAATGCGTGTCTGGAGCTCTTTCTCAACACTCGTGTTTGCGTTCGTAGTCTGCTTTTCAAGCTCGCGGATTTTCGCGTCGAACTTGTCTGCGAACTGCACAATAGACGATCGATTTTCGTGACCGAGAGCGTGAATTTGGTCTTCCAGTGCGTGGCGCGACTTGCGGTAGCTTTCCTCCAATGCTTCGAGCGCCAGTTTTCGCTCCCGCTGCTCACTCTCAACCATCTTGAGCAAGTCGATCTGGCGATTTTGCGATGCGGACGCTGTACTCTCCACAAGAGCAGAAGTTGATGCTAATAGCTGCTGTTTGAGCTGTTCCACTCCATCCTTTATGTCGCGTGCTGCGTCCTGGATCTCTCGTTGACCTTGCTGCTGCAAAGTGCGAAGCTTGTCTTCCAGCGACTTGGATAACGAGTTGGTTCGTTCTTCACACAAAACTTGGACTTTCGACTGACCGAGTGCTGCGCTCTCCTCGCACTTCGCGGCGAAGCGACCCAGTCGAACCTCCAGCTCACGCTCCACATCGTTTACCTTTGTGTTGACTCTTTCAAAAACCACCTGAAGCACATTCGCTTTGATTGAGTCGGCTATCTCTGATCGCTCTTGCTCTTTTCGTCGCTGCTTGTCAGCTTCTTGTGCCGAATCTTTCACAACAACGTGTACTGGTGGTGGAGGAGACTGTGGCAGCTCTTGCTTGGGTGGACTTCGGCTTGTATCGAGCATCCCGTTCATCTTCGCAACGTGGCCCTTCAGCGCTTGAAGATCATTTCGCAACTCAGAGACCTCATCTGCAAGCCCACGATTCACTTTCTGTGTAAGGGCGTCAATGAGTAGCGTCGAAGAGCTTGCTGTGCGTGTGATCTCGGCGATCTGCTGTGCCTGGTGCTGCAAGTTTGCCTGGAACTGAGCCTTGATGGGTTCCATTGCCGCATTGAACTGCACGAGCAGCTCAGCGCGCGACAGCTTCTCTTGCGACGCTGCATGCAGCGAGTTGCCCTGCTCGCGAATCGTAGCTACCATTTGCCGCAGCTCGAGCAGCTGGTTTTCTGCCTGCATACGCCAGGATTCGTCCTTTCCGCACATTGACTGCAAGTGGAAAGCGATGTCTTTCTGCGTTGTCAGCTCTTGGCGCAACTTCGCCTGCACTTGCTCCAGTGTGTGGATCTGTCGGTCGTTCGCGCAAACTTCGACTCGGAGACGATCTATCTCTTCGGTGGAGGTTTTACAAAGGTTGAGCAAAGCACTCAGCTGTCGCTCAGCGATCGCAGCTCGCGCGTCGACCTCGAGCTTGAGACTCAGGCGCACCTGCTCCATCATCTGCGCCACGTCATACGTCGGTGAGCTGTACATGTGGTAGGGCACGCCTTGCGTGCCGCGTTTGGCGTACTGGCGGCGGCGCGTGCCGTTGCAGTTGATTTCTTCGTCAATTTCAGGCTGGCCGTCGATGTTGCTGTCGTCGTCGGCGTTGTTGTCAAACCGCGCAGATGTGGCCGGTGGAGCTGTTCCACGACCGTCACGACCAGTGGAGAATGCTGCGCTGCTCTGTTTACGCTCCTGGCGCTTGCGGAAGCCCTCACTAAACGACGCCGGCCTGCTTGTCGCCCGAATGGGAGGAGTGGTTCCACGATCGCTGTCTCCCGACTGCTCGTAGTTGGCATCGTACTTGAGAGGGTTCGCGGCCGCCATGCTCTCGCGGAAGTACGTTGTTCCGATGCTGTCGCTGTCTGCATCGCTGAATATGGAGTTGAGCGGCTGGAAGTGGAGGCCGAAGCCAGCGTTGGTCGCATGACGACTTTCGGTTGAGGCACCGTGGTGGGATCGACTGCTGCTAGTGGTGGAGTGTGGAGCTGCGAAGGTGGTGAGGTCCTCAGCGACGTCGGCGAACTGGCGGAACTGCTGCTCAAGGCTCGCGTCTGCGCACTTGATGACCGCCGCGAGGTTTGCCTCCCAGTCCATCACCACTGGTAGGTGCCGAAAGTGAGGCAGAATGGCGGATCCGAGCCGAGGAAGTCGAAGAGACGCAAGTTGAAGTTGGACGTTTTTGTAATTTCTTGATCGGGGCGAAATTGACTGGCGGAGAGAAGAATCCACGTTTGACTTGGGATTTGTAAGTGGAATCGTTTTGCGTGATTTTTGTAAGGTGAGCGCGCAATTTTTGCACCAAACGACTTGTCACACTGACTGGATCGAATGGTTGACTGCCTCCGATACTCCGACGCCATGCTTCACTGAAGCGCACCACCGGAGCTGAGTTCGCGTTCTTTTTGACTGTCGATGCTGCGGCGGCTGCTGCTGCTGACGGACCTCTGATGCTTCGCCTCGCTCACACGCAACGTTCTAGAACGCTCGCACGCTCACCAGGAGAACTCGCATTGATGCGACGGCATCGGCCGCCATCGCGAAGCGGGACGATGCACGGCATCCGAGTCCGCAAAAAGGCTACGGGGAAGGGAACATACGCCGCACATTGCATCGGAAGCAGCTCGACGCTCCCAAAACGCAGCAGCACAGCAAGTGAGCGCGCATCCTGTGCGAGAACAATTCTTCTCGTTCGCATCACGCAATGCGAGCGAGCTTGAATGGCTCGGGAGCTTCAGCGTGCTGATTGGCTGCTGCTAAGAATAGCTTCGCTCTTGTCGAAGAAATCTATTTTCTCTCTCTACATGCACTGTAGCAGTATAACTTGGTGCATCGCTCTTCTAACGAGCGGTCGGACAGAGCGTAGTTTACCAGCCAGCCACGAAGAAAGCGCAAGAGAAAGGCCAGGAGACAGCGCTGGCGCTTGCAGCAGCCCCAATCGCCGCCGCCGCTGCTGTTCACAATCCAACTCGCCAAAGGGCAGGCAAGCAAGCAGAAGGAAGCGAAGAGCTACACTCGCTCCCTCGCCTCCCCTCCCCTCCCCTCTCCTCCTCCGCACTCGCTCTCTCACTCGCAACCGCCCACATCCCAGCATACACCAACAAGCGCAGCAAGCACCCACCCACCCACCCAGCGATGAACTCCCCGAACACGATCTGCGCCGTCCCGAGCAGCCACCAGGCGATCATGAAGTGCCCCTGGCAGTGGCGCCAGCCGTTCCTCGACGAGAAGCTCGCGAGCCGCAAGCGCAAGGCGGGCGACGGCTACTTCTACGACCCGGTCGACCCGAGCTTCGTCGACCACCTGCTGCCGGGCTACGCCAAGAAGGTCTGCGAGTCGGACGAGAAGGAGAAGATCCAGCGCGAGATCCAGCGCCTGACGCTCAGGAAGGAGGAGCGCGCCGCCGGGCGCCTCTTCTACGACGCGCTCGTGCTCGGTGGTGGTGGCGCCCGCGCTGCTGCGCCAGCTAAGCCCGATGAGAAGAAGTCTGCAGCGCAGGAGTCGGCGGCCAGCCCCGACAACGCCAACAACACACACGAAACGGATGCCGCTGCAGTGGCTTCAGATGGCAGCGCGAATGATGTGAACCAGGAGAACCTCGCGCTCATCGACAGCATTTTGCTGATGACTAAGGCGGTGGACGAGTCGTCGCTGCTGGCATCCCCGAAGAGCGTCTCGTCGCCTTTTGCGCCGCTGCTCGAGGAGGATGAGGAGGAGCCGAGCCCGCTGTCGCTTAGCCACAGCGCGAGCGGCGACGAGCGCTTCGAGGAGCCGCTGTTTGCGAGCGCGACGGCTCTCGAGCTCGTCTCGGACAACCTCCAGGACAACTACTTTGTGTCGGAAGACAGCGACCTGCTCGACTTCCCGACTACGTCTGCCTCCAGCTAAGCTGGCGTCCGCGCTGATCTTCTCACTATTTCTCTCCCGACTCGGATCACCACCACGACCACGGCGATGACTCCAGCGCACAATCGGCTGCACGGCCCGCAGGTCCCGGTGTGTGCATGTGTCTCCTCCAACTCTATTTATTATCCTCTGTAGCTCGTACGCGCGCCGCCGCCGCCGCCGCTACTGCATATGTATCGCGTCTCGCACGCGCACGTCAAGAAAACAGCGCTACCACCCACGTCTCGACGACGCACAACTCTAACAAACACTAATGGAATCCGTTGTTGCCTCCTTCGCTGCTGCTTGAATTCTATGGGCGTTATGACACCCTCGCGCGCCAACGTGAAAGCTTCGCTTTAGCATGACCACGCTACTTGAGTAAGATTCTGCATGCACGCGGTCCGCCGAGGACTGCAACTTGCGTTATGGTATTAGATGTCGGCACTTCAACCAGGAATCTGCCAGAACATGGTGCCTTCGACCACGAACGGACGCAGCAGCCGTCTGGACACGAGCGTGTCCAGAAGCACCTCGATTTTCTCCTTTCCGTAGTCCGGGAGCTTCTCTGCGAGCTGGTCCACGCTCTGCCACAGCAGCAGCAGCAAGACGATGGGCAACGTGTAAGAAACGTGCCTGCATAGGTTCCATGCAACGAACGACACCCGTTCCAAAACCGATCATAAAGGTCCGAGGCGCACGTACGAAAGTGGGCAAACTCGCGTGGTCGACGCTCTGGAACTTGCTGTACAGCGTCGAGATCTGCACAGCACCAACTCCTCGCTATCGACAAAAGCAACCAATACGCATTAGATCACTTACGCATGACAGCATTGCACCATATCACACCAGCATTCGATAGCGAACCTGAAACGCAGCAGGGAAGAGTGCGATCTCGAACTGCGGCGCCGGTTCCCCAGCGATGAATGAGTCGTCGTAGTCCTGCAGCTTGGACTCTTGCGACATATTGCCGATGTCGAGGTTCGCACCGACGAGGCGGTTGGATAGCGGCGTGTGCGGCGTCATCGCCTTGAGCTGGGTGCGCAGAAGAGGCGACGCCAAGTCCAGCGGCGGAGTCACCGGTTCCTCCTCCATTAGCAGGTTCTCGCTCGCACGAGCAACGCTCGCCTCGATGCTCGCACGGCTCTCGACTTCCCGGAACTTGGTTGGTGTCAAGTAGTCGCCGCCTGTGCTGAACTTCCGCCGCATGTTCGAGAACTGTTTGCCGGGTGACCGCCAGCTCGGAGATCTCGCGTCTGGTGGACTCGCTGTGACTGGGTTCACAGGATACAGAGTCTTTGGGAAAGCCCCCGTTGAGGCCTTGACGGCAGGACTTCCAACTGCACGCCTACGCTTCCTATGAGAGCCTCCTGAAGGACTCTCGGCAGCGTCCCCACCTTTGTACGAAGACGGAGACTGAGGGTCGAGCGTGTTCCGCGTCGAAAACGTCGGGATCTCCGGAGTCGACGGAGTGCCTGCGCCAGTTTGATGGGTATCGTGCTCGCGCTCTTCTTCCTCTCGTCGAGAGGACTTGCTTCCTCGCGGCGGCGTAAACTCAAACGCCCCCACCTTCATCAGGTTCTTGCTGACGGGGCTCGTGGGGGCGACGCTGCTGATTGCCGAGTCTGGGGTCGGAACCGTCCGACCGCCAGCGCGCCGTTGATTCGACTGCAACAAGAACGGTTAGGACTAGCCAACAGGATGAGGCAACCATCAGCGCTGGCAGACGAACCTTCAGCACCCCTGTGCGGATCGGGGAGCTCATCGCCGGGGACCAGTTACTCCGCTCCTCCGTGTTGATCGACGACGCGTCGTGCCGGTGGGCGCCGTCGCGGTACGCGGGCGTCGGCATGTACGACGTGCGCGTCATCTGCGGCAGGTTGTCGCTCGCGATGCTGACGTTGAAGCTGTCGTTCACGGTGCGCTCGAGGTGGTCGACGAGCGTGGTCGTCTTGAAGGACTGCTCGCCCACCATGAGCGCCTCCTCGGCCTCGAACGAGTCGTCGTCGTCATCGTCGCCGCCGCCGCGCTCCGCGCTCTCGCCGCGTCGGTCGTCGTCTTCTTCACTACTGTCGTTTCCGACTCTGCGGCGCTTGCGCGCACTCGCCGGGGAGCTCGCCGCCGACCGCGCGGCCGCCCAGCCGCTGGCGGGTGTCGGCGGCACGCGGTGGGCCGCTGGCTGCTGCGCGAACGAGTCGAAGAGCGGGCGCCAGACCTGCGTGGCGTCGTGGATCTGGCGCAGGATCTGGTGGTGGCGGCGCACGGTCGCGCAGATCTGCGTGGCCGAGCGGTGCGCCGCGCAGATGTTGGCGTCGATCTCCTGCAGCAGGTACGTGATGCGCTGCTGCGCGTCCTCCTCCATCGCGCCCCCTTCCTTCCCTTCCCGCCCTCGTGCTCGCTGGCTGGAGGGCTTTTTATTTCTATTTCTAATGGCGCCTCCAACCCGCTTTTCCCGCGCTCCAATTCAAATTCCGCATTCAATCCCGCATTTGCACCACAGCAGCAGCAAGCGAGCGATGGACGTGTACCGCGTGCGCCGCCGCGCAGCTCCGCGCCGCTGGCCGCGCGACGACGGCGTCTCGGACGCGCTCGTGCGGCGCTTCCTGCTGCGCGCGGGCTTCCGCGTGAGCTCCGACCGGGTCGTCGCCCACACGCGCGCGCACCTCGCTGACTTCGTGCGGGCGGTCGCGGACACGATGAGCACGTTCGTGGGCTACGACCTGCGTATGCGCTTCTGCCTCGCGCACGTCCTCGAAGCGTGCCGCGTACATGGAATCCGGCTCTACGGCTACGACGAAGTCTGCAGACTCGAGCGAAGTCCCGCCCGGCAGGAGACGTACCACGTCACGGAGATGGTGGAAACCACCACGACGTTCGGCGGACCGGAGCAGTGGGACGCCGAGCCAGACGTGGAGCCTGGCGCGCGCTTCTCGAAAACCGACTTTGTGGCCAATTACAAGGCGTTCGCCGAAGAGCAGCTCGCTGATGACCGCGAAGACAGCGACTACGAAGTCAGTGAGTGGTCGTGGTACGGCGAGAGTGACGCCGAGTCAGAGAGCGGAGACGAAGCGGAAGAAGGCGACGAGGAGGTCGAGCCTGAGGATGACGGTGAGGACGAGGACAAGTCTTGCAGCAGCGACGACGAAGACGTCGAGATGGGTTCAACCGGCGATGACGTTGGCAGCAGACGACAGCAGCGAGAAAACAGGTTCATCGAGAGTCTGCGCACCGCGCAAGAAATGGTGGATGACTGTCTGCTCCACACTCCCGGAAATGGAGACGACGACGACGACGACATGGACGAGGATGCACCGGCCGGACAGGGCTACTTCTCGGATGTCGACTACAGCAGTGACTCGTCGGTGTCCGCGAAGCGAGCAGCAGCGCTGACAGCGGAAGATCAGCTCTGGGACACATCCGGCACAGTCCACTTTGTCAGCGAGGAGAAGGCGGAGCAAGCTCTGAATGTGCTGCTTGACGAGGCCGAGAGGGATCACTATGTCATGTCGCGGATCGTCTTCGCGGCGCTGTTCCGCGACTCGATGGTTGGGTACACATTGGAAGTCAGTACGGTGGCGCTGAGCGCGCTCCACAACGCGGCGGAGCAGTACCTGCACCGCGCGTTGACCGAGGGGGTACTGTCGTACAAGCTGAAGGAGATGATTAGAGAAGACGAAGCCGCCGAGCTGGAAGCGCAGCTTCAGGAGGCGCGCGAGAAGGTAACCGCGCAGGAACAGACTATCGCTGACCTTCAGGCTGCGCTGAAAGCTAAGGACGTGGAGATGCAGCGCCAGATCTCGCTGCTCCAGCTCCAAGTCGCGAAACAGCAGCGCGACAAGGAGAATGTGTCGCCGAACAGCCCGACGGCAAACAAGCTGACAACCCTCGGGAAGCGCAAGGCGGCCGCAAACAGTAAGCACGTCGATGTTGGTCGCAAGGACTTCGGTGAAACCTCAATCGCTGTTACGAAATCCGCATCAGGGTCGCTGCGCGCCAAGAAGACGCACAGCAACACGCTTCGCTCGAAGAGGACGAGGGTGAATCAGCTCTGAGGACGTCAGCACACTGGGTAATCCTTGCACATTAGACTTACGTGCGTGCGTGCGATCGTTGGTCCACTCATTGAGCAACCCTGGCGCAGCGAAGCAGTGACGAAAGGGAGAGAAACAGCGCGCACCGCGAAGCTGACCGCCAGGGGTAAATACACTTGTCGCTTCCGTTCTATCCGTCGTCCTCTTCCTGCTCGTAGTTTAATTACTGCCTACCGAAATGCGTCTTCACGCTGCCTCTGATAATGCGGCTGCCGCCTCTGCGGACCGGATCATATTGGTTTCGTGGCAAATGTTCACGAAGCCAATCAAGTGGGCGAAGAAGTCGTCGCCCAGCGCGCTGGTATCAACCAGAGTCGGACCGTCAGACATAGTAGAGAGACATAGCATCGACTAGGCGTTCGCGCGTCACGCGCAGCCACGCACCTCAAAAACGCCTCGATGTTGTTGTGCCCAGCGTCCGCTACCCACAGCGGCTGGTACCGCCACTCCTGCGCACACATCTCGAAGAGTCCTTCGCCGTGCCAGAACGGGACGACCTCGTCGCGCGTGCCGTGGATGATCGTCACGGGGCTCTCAACCTCCTCGATGATGTCGATGTTGCAGAAGAGATCTCCTGGGAGCGTGTACCGGAAGTTGAACGCGACGCGGAAGATTGACAGCAGTGGGCTCTGGAGGATCACACCGGCGACCGGTTGCTTCAGGCGCGACTGCCTGACCGCCAAATGGGTCGTTGGACCAGATCCCAGTGATCGGCCGTATCTGCGCGCGCAATTGAGGCGGAGCTCAGTCAATGACACACAGAAGACGACATTTCGATGCACGCTCTGTAGCAGGAGCACCAAGGACGCACGCACGCACAGGATAATGTTGCTGGGCGGCGTCTTCTTGACGTTCACGAGGTATGCGAACGCAGCCTCCGCGTCCGCGAAGCACGCTTCCTCGCTCGGCTCACCCTCGCTGATACCGTAGCCGGAGTAGTCGTATGCCATCACGTTGACCTGTAGTCGTTCGCGGGTCAGTATGGGCAGCAATCACACTATCTTGTTCGGCCGATCAAGCGCCTGCGCTGGTCACGTACGTTGAGGCGGCGGCCGACTTCTCGAAACCAGTCGTAGATCATCCCGAGGTCTGGGCGTGGATGTAACAGCTGTCAGAGCCGCGAGCACTGCGAGATCTCCCGAGACGTGTCCACCTCGACGATCCGAACCTTCCGCGTTCCCGTGCGAGAAGAGCAGTGTGTACTGCGCTGTGCTGCAGGCAGAAGGTAGCCGCCACCGGGCGGTAGAAGTGTGAGCAGCTGCGCGACACGCCACGCGCAGCATCACAAGCAGCAGCACGCACTGCTGCGGAATGTAGAACGCCGGGATGCGGTGGTACATGGCCGTGGCGAGGAAGAAGTAGCGTCGCGTGAAGCCGTAGGTCGGCGGCGGCGGCTGGAAGACGAGCGCCGAGACCATCGCGCCCATCGTCGAGCGGCTCTCGTGCGCGTCCCGCACACACCCACGAGCGAGCGAGTGCCTCCCGCGTAGTCTCAGTCGCGCCGTCACCAGATCGCCGGCGAGCTTGGCTTTCTGGTTTCAAAACCTTTGTAGCAAGATAACCTTTCGCAGATGGATCCGAGCACGGAAATAGTGGCGACGGAAGATGTATCAGCTCATGACCTGCGAAAGCTGATCAGCCAGAAGGCAAAAATACCTCGGATACAACTTGGATCGCCGAGCAAGAGCTCGGCATCTCGCTTCCTGTATTGCTCGTACTGCTGCTTCGGCGGTCTCTGCTGCTATCGATGCGCTCGCCGCGGCCGCTCCGCTCACCGCACGCTCGCTCAGACCGACGGCGTCGGCGACACCTTGAGGCGAAAGGCCGCGGGTCCGACGCCTGGGAGATCCGACTCCATCGCCAGCTTCTCGCGCTGAGCGTCCTCGTCCACCGGGATGCCCTCTCGGCGCAGCAGGCTCGAGAAGCTGCCTTGCTTCACAGGGGTGAGGTCCGGCACCGGGTCGTCGCTCCAGATCCGGTGAGGCGGCCGGTGGAGCTCGTGACTGAGCCTGCTGCTGCTCGTCGACTCGCTCGACGCTTGCTGCAGAAGCAACCGGCTCGGCTGAGGCTGCTGCGCGAGGCGCTTCATGTACTCGCGATCCGCCCGGTCGAACGCGCTCCACGCGCCGAGGCTTTGGGATCGCGGGCGCGCATTGTGTCGCGAGCGGCGATAACGCTGCTGCTGCCGGCGGTACTGCTGCTTCAGCGCTCTGCGCACGAGCGCGACGACCGGCGACGCCTTGAAAAACGCCACGCAGCGCTGCGTCCACGCCTGCACGTCCTTCAGAACCGTGAACTGCTCAAAGAGCAGGTCCTTCCAGCCGAGGCTGCGCTTGCGCGACGCAAGGTACAGCTTCTGCATCATCTGCAGCTCCTGCTGCTTGCGCACCTGCTTCCTGCACCGCGTCGAAGAACGAAAGGGTGGCGCAGGTGAGCCCAGTATGCAGTAAGACGCAGAAGCAGCACCACACGCTTCGCTCGCACCGCTTCTCCACCTCGCCGCCCGTGGAGAAGACGAATCCGGACGTCATCTTGCGCGACTCTGCTACGTCCAACCAGTGAGCTCTCCATGCCATGTAGTCACCTATTCCCAGTCACTCCGCGCGCTTGTCGCACCTGCAAGCGCCTTCTTCGCCTTGGACTTGCGCGGCGTTTTTGTGAACTGCGAGAACGTCACCCGGCGGTCGCCGGGCGTGAGGAAGATCTCGTCCGAGCGCTTGCGCTCCCGCGACGCCGACGACGCGGAAGGCGACGCCTGGGACGACGACGGCCGCGCCGCCGCGTCGCCGGAGCTGCTGGCGTTGAGCATGGTGCTCCCGAAGCTGCTGGCAGTGGAGCGGCTGGAGGCCGAGGCTGCGGAGGACGACGAGTAGCTGGCGTAGTGGAAGCTCTGGCTGTAGCTCGCGTATTTGCTCGCCGAGTCGGCGAGGAAGCGCGTGCGGGTGCCGGTCTTCGTGGCGGTCTTGAGGATCGGGCGCACGCCGGACGCCGGCGGCTCCATCGCTGTCTCGGGCCGCTTCGCTCGGCGCCGACTGCGCGCGTCTCGTGAGTGTCCGCTGCGACGCGGTCTGCGAGGCGCCGCGCTCTTCTTCTCGCTCGGGCCAAGCCGCCAGGTGCAAGTGTTTGCTGGCTGGAAAAGCCGAATTTGTACCCCCTCGTCCATGAGCCACTATTACCGCCGCCACGGTACACGCGCTCTCCCTCTCATCTGCGACCTTGAAGCGACGCGCACACACTAACTGACAATGGGGTGGACGGCTCTGCTCGCGGCCGCCGCGCTGCTGCTCGCGCTCGGCTCCAAGGTGCGCTCCGCTCGATGCGCCGCTTTGACGCGTGCTCCGGTAGCCTGACGGCGCGTGCTGCAGATCAGCGGCGTGGCCACGCGCGTTCTCCTCGCCTTCGTGACGAAATGTGCGCTCGGCGCGCCTCCGCCCCTGCCTTGCTCTGCATAAACCACGAGACGCTCACCCGCTGCCGCAGGCGGCCTGCTGGCGAACATCCGCGCGAGCGACGCGGCGCTCGTGTCGCTCACCGTCGGCTCCGTGCGGTTCGCGTTCTGGGCGAGCGTCTGGCGCTTTCTGCACGCGCCGACGCAGCACCCGCTGCTCCGCATCCAAGCACTGGACGTGCGCGTGCGCGTTGTGGTTAAGGAAAACGCGGCCCCGCGAGAGGCACTCGGAGGAAAGGAACAGCGGCGAGATGACCCGCTGCAGCGACTGGGATCGTTCAGCTGTCTCGACGTGAGCTTCAAGGACCTCCGCCACTCGGCGTGGGCGCCAGTCTGCGCGTGGATCCACCGCTTTCACTTCGTCTGTTACTTTGTTCACCTCGTCGCGCTCAGCGCGAGCTCAATTGCCGTGGATGTGGTTCATGAAAGCGCGGGAGGCGATCACGCAGTCGTCATATTGAAGGTGAGCAGTGTACTTGTCACTAAGCTGCTCCACACTCGATTGCCAGTGTGGTACTAACTGTTTTGCTTGGTGGATGAACCAATGTTTGCCAGCACGGAAGCGTGGAAATCTCAGCGAGCTACGACTCCAAAGCAGGCGAGGTGCTCGGCTCTGTCCGTGTCTCTCGCGACAACTCCAACCTGGAAATTGATATCCCGGCCGTCAGTGGCGCGGTTGAGATCGGCCCGGTGGAGCTGACGATGTCGATCCCAGCATCGTGCGGTGGCGATGACTTCCGGGCGCCGATTCCAAACTCGTGCTTTCTCACTTGCGACTACGTGTACGCACAAGCAGATCTCGTCGAGTGTGTGGGCGCCGTACAACGCCAAGGGAGAGCAAACTCCTATGAAAACAACATCACGACATCGTCACGAGATTCTCGAGACAATGATCCGATCTCAAGTCTGCTGGTGCTGCGTCTGGTCGGAGTGCTTCCAAGTGAGGCAAGTGTCTTGCTTCGCCAAGTGGAGTTGAAGTTGTTCAACAAAACGAGCGTTGACTCGGCGGCCATCCCTCTGTGCTGTACCTTCTCTGGCTTGAGTCTGCGAACTATGGATTCGAGTAACTCCCTTCTCGGGCGGATCGGTCGCACGAACGACAACTCCGTCACTGATGAACGGAAAACAACGTTGGAGCTTGGCGCTCTGAACACAAAGTTCCAAGCATCGCAACTCGAGTCCCTATCGTTGCTGAAACTCGGCGCCTTGAAATGCGAAATCGAAAGTAGACTTGCCTGTTGCTCCGAATCGATGTACACGAGTGATGACGACGACGAAACAAGCGAAAGCGGAGCGGTCACTCTTCTTTCTTGCTGCTCGCGGATCAGCGGCGAGCTGAGAGGCTTGATGGTCAGTGTTTCAGCGTATCTCGAACCCTGGGTGTCTGGTCTTTACGCCGAAGTTGGGCGAGTAGAGGACGCTTTCTCCTCGCAAACCGATAATATCGAAGTTGCCCTCGATCAAGCGTGTGCGAGCTCTTTCTGGGAAAACGTCGCGATGGAGATGGAGGTTCAGTTCAAGGTCACTCAAGTCGAGGCGTTCTTCCAGTCATTGGACACGCCGTGCGCGATTCTCTCTGATAGGTTGCCCAACATGCTGCTTACACTCGAAGAGGTCAACGTTTTTGCCCACCCTTTCGTAGGAGACCAGACACTTGGCGTTCGATCGAAAGCCGACATTCAATGTTCGAGACTGAAGATTCTGTCTTGCGGGCGCGACAAGTCAACACGGACGTGCTTCATATCGCTCGACTTTACCCGAGTGTTTGTCGAGCCAACATCGTTGATGAATGTGAACCAGAGCCCAGCAAATGTCGAGATGGAGGCGGAGTGGCTCGAAGTCAAGTGGACCCCACAAGCCTTACACGCCGTCGGTGGGGCGATCGAGCTCGGCATCTTCGTTGCCCAAGCATTTCTGAAAGAAGATGCACGTTTTGAACAAGAATGGGATGCCGAAGCGAGAACTTGCATCCCGGCAATGACGCCGATCGAAGATGTGTGTTTGGACAAACTTGCAGACTCGGAGACGGTAAAGTTTCGTTGTTCAGTCAAGAGAGTGCTTGTACTATTTTCACACACGTTCGACGAGCAGAACCATGTCGACTACTTGACAGTGGACTCGTTGGCGATGAGCGTTGAAGAGTCGACAGGGCGCTTCCGGATATCCGTCCTTCAAATCAAGGTATATCATGCTGAACCCGACAAGGAACGATCATTCACGACCCCGTCGTTCGTGAACCAGAGACCTCCTCGCCGAACATCTTCGACTTTCGCAACGAAACGCATGGAGACTTCCCGGAAGAGACTGCGCAATGATGGTGCGCGTAATGTGGACGCTAAAATCGCGAAGTCGAGCAAGCCGTATTTCACTGTCCAGACTTTCGCTCTCGAAGAAAACAAGCTCCCGGGATGCCCAAAGACTGTTGTTGACATCTTGGTTGATGGCGTTGATTGCGAGTGGGAAATATCGGCTCAGCTACGAATCATGGAGCTGGTGCGTCGAATTACATTCTCGACATGGGAGATGTTGTTTATGATTCGGCGAGGGTATGCGGTCTACTGCACACCACCGGAAAGCAGATACAATCGTCTCGGTGGAGTGAACCCACCGATGGCAGACTCTGGCGAGTGCGAGCAGTGTTCTGCTTTGCTCAGCCGTCTCATCAGTGCCGGCGGAGACTCACTGAACCGCTTGCTAGCGACGAATATTGACCTGAGAGCAAAAGCGTTGAGTGAGACCCAACTGCAGCTTCACATCGGACACTTCGGAGGGGACGACTTGCCTGATCTGTGGCGATTTGAGGACATCAGTTTGCACCTCAATGCGCTCAACCTGTTAGCAGTCGAATCAGTTCGCGTCAGGCACACTGTTGACAAACGAGTCGACTATGTGTTTGGTGAGTTTGAGGAAATGCTGTTGCTTCGAATGGAGGCTTGTGGCAAGCGGGGGCGCGACACGTCCAGAAACGACGGGATGCTGATCGATGTCGAAGGTGTGCGCATCCGATTGTCAACGGAGGTGCCGTTCCTACGGCACATGACTCACATTCAAGCAATGGTTGAGCCCTTCATGGGACAGCTTGAAGCCGCGGCGAAGGCGTTCTGGCGCCCCCAGAACACCATCTTCTACCAGTATTTTATGAAGACACCATCAACACCAAGTCGCCCGAAGGTGTGGCTTTCGATTGAGAAACTTTCACTCGAGTGCTTAGAAACTCCTCTGGAGAGCTGGTTGGAACGAATGTACCCGCTGTGGCTGGAAGAGTTGCAGGAGCAGGCACTGCGCGAGCAAGTTTTGGAGGAGCAAATCATGACTCTCAAGCTCACAAATACGGAGATGCCGTGTGAAGACGCGTTCGAGGAGATGAAAGCGCAACTAGCGGAGAAGAACGCGAAGATCTACCTCAAGAAAGCGAAGAAAGCTCAAGGTGCCACTCATCAAATGCAAAACGACGCTGACGGCACGGCTAGGAACACTCTGTTTTCAGTTCGAATTCAGCATATCTCTGCTGACGTGTCCTTCAACGGCGACAAGAGGAAGACAATCAGGCTTATGCACAGCCTCGACGAAGCGTCACAGACCGTCGAGGAGGTCTTCGCTCGCTTCAACCAAGATTTTAGCACGTATGCTCCTGTACTGGACATGCTTGAAGACATCATGCTGTCTGTTTCCGTTGAGGAGTCGGCCGTGCAGCTCCGAAGCTTTGCTACTCCGTTACTACTGTGCAATCAACTCGCCTTGTCGGGGAGTATGATTGCTGCTGTTCCAAGTAAATGCGGAGGCAGCACCACTAGCTTTGCAGCGAGGTTGCGCTGTTACGCAAACGTCCGCGTCGAAATCGTGACCCCGATCGCGTTTTTCAGCCCCGCGTACCTGTTTACGCTTGACGAGATTGCGTGCCTGGCTAGCAGCTTGGTACCGCTCCTGGTGTTTGACATCGACAAGCAACTCGGAACGCCACCTTGGGACATTGCGAGACGACTGTTTCACGGCACTATTAGTTTGCTGGTCCAAGATGCTGCGTTGCGCTTGCTGAACTGCTCTACGTCGTTTACTGTAAGTGATTACCTCGAGATCTCAGTGGGGCGTCTGCTCGTCGACTACTCTTACGGCAAGACAAACCTGAACGTGCACCGACTGGCTACTAAGATCGATCCTGGTGCAATTTCGAACATTGTCGAGGTCAGCAATGTCGGCGTGGAGATCTGGATGAAGTGGTCGAACGAGGGGAATAGTGCCATTCACTTTGGATTCCCAATTGAGTATTGCGGCGATGAAAAGAACGGACAACAGCGTGACTGTGTCTACTTGGATTCATGGGCAGCTCGACTCGTCAAACGAGAGCAATTGCAGACATCACAGCACACGATGACAAACCATTATCCTTTGAAGCAGTACCAAGCGACTGGCTTATCAGTCTATATCCGCGGCGCAGTGAGTCCCTGGAATGTTGGCGGTGATCAATCCTTTGCCTCAACGATCAAACGAACCAAGCACGAGGTTTCTACACGTACCGCGATCGTGATGTACACAAAGCATGTGGAGTGGTTGCTTCATTTTGCGTCCCTCTACCTCAATCTCCCGCCTTACGCGATCCCGCGGCGTTCTCGAAGGTCAGCTCCAATAATATCGCAGCCTTCATCACCATTACTGCGTTTCTTGAGCATCTTTCAAGGTGTCGTTATCGAGGAGTTCGTTGTTATGGGGCTGGATCTGGCGTTGTATCAGAGTGAGAAGAATCCGATTGGGATCCGAGCCTTTGTGAACGACCGAGTGACTATCGCAGGTGCCGCATTGGTGTCGACTCACGAGATTTTTCAGACACTGTGTTCACCGAAAAAGCAAACTAAGAAAACTCGCCGATTGCAAGCACTTCTCGGCGGCCAAGTATGGATTGTGCATGATGTGTCGGTCGAAGTTCAAGACATACAGGTTCGCGTTTGCACACGCCAATCTGGTAGTCGAGGTGATTCACTGGTCACAGTGAAGCATTTAGCTCTTCAAGTGGGCGGAGGTTCGGAGAAAACGCCAACTCACGACGGATCGGTGCAGCTCTCGCAAACCTCACAGAGCCGAACTGCAAACGAGATCATCGACTCTCTTTCTAATCGCAACAGCCGCGATGAATCCCGAACACGCGCGAAGAAGAGCATCCTGGATCATTTCTCGATCCAGCAACACAACCCGTACTGCTTCCGCGACTCGGATCATGACATGGGTGCTACCAGCGAGATCGAGAACGACGATGAGACACATCATATGTCCAACTTTGTTGAAGAGTTTCGGCGGCACGGATTTTTGATGGGACTATCTGCACGAGAGGCTCGGATCTTGGTGACAATGGAGGCTGTCGAAGCGTTGGTGGACATTGTCGAGAATTGGATCCGCATTGCCACGGTCAGTGTGCCTGAGCTGTTTGGAGGGCTGAACGAATTGCCTGTGACAAACGAGAAGGCAAATACTACAGCTGTACAAGAAGGTTTGGATCCATTCCTGTTCGGGGTGCGATGCGGTGTAATAGAAGACTAGTGTTCTCATCTCTCTTATTTGTGATTGCTCGCAGACCCCAGTCCACGGAAAGCCACACAGCTGGCTGAAGACCCGAAGTTCGGCGCAATCTTTTATGAAAGCGTCGTTCGAGACGAAGCCAACAGCTTTGTTTCGCGTCTACTGCCGCCTGTGTTCGCCTCCGGAGATATGATGCAGGTCTCGAAAAAAGATGACACCGATCAGCCATTAGATTCAGCAGGAGCCAACAGCATCGTTGAGCCGTTTTTCATGGTCAAGTTCGCGGACTGCCAGGTCAGCGTCCAAGACCCAATCCACAAGGTATATCCAGCCTACATGTGCATTACTTCGGTTCTGCTCCTGTTTGTTTGTCGCTAAACTTTGCTTTATGTGTTTGCTATTGTGTGCAGGGTTCGATACTCCTAGCTCTCAGCTGCGGGAGGCTCAAAGACTCAATCTCCTTGGATGGTTGCCACGAGTTGGTCGACCTGAAAGTCGACGGCGTCCAGTTGTTTACTGCACCGTTGGACATCGATGTCAAGTCGAGGATTGTTTGGCTCAAGACACTAACGGACGGCTCGTACTGTCCAAGCTCTCAAGGAATCCTGACGCAAGTTATAGCTCCTATCCCTGCCAAGGTCGCCATCTGGATCGATCGCAACGTCTCGGTTTTGAACAAGGTTAACCTCCAGATCCCAGCCATCGACGTGGGGCTGAACGTCACCTCGAAAGACATTCTCCAAAACCTAGCGCTGTCTCTCACGTCGGTGATCACTGCAAAGATTGGTAATACCGGCAGCCCAGACTACTCGAAGATGATCAAGGACGTCTTCAGTGGAGACTGCACTGACCCACGCTCAATCCCGACCTTGCGAGCGCTAAAGAAACAGCTCAAGTGGAAGATCGCAGAGCTCCAGTGGCGGGAAACATGTCGCTGGAGTGGCTACGTGGCTGAGCGCGCGAAAGTTGCGTTTGCTGCTGCCGAAAACAGTCGAAGTCTCGCGTTTGAGATGGAGACATCGCCGCTCTTCCGAGCAAGGAACGCTTCCTCTGCCTCCTTGTCTTCGCTCGGCACGGTTATGAGCGTGTCGCCTCCAGGACTTGTGCACCGAGATATCGGTCGTCAGAGTGTCGAAGACATGCTGCAGTTAACTCAGCAGCATGAGACCATCTCTGAAATGTTGCGCAATCTGGTGAAGCAGAAGCTGAAGAGCACTGAACAGCAGTCAAATGTGGAGCTGGAGTTCGTTCTGCAAAGCGCTTCACTCACGCTCAGTTCCGCCAACTTTGACATCGTTCGCGTTCGCATGAGCACACTTCAGTTCAAGATGAAGCAGTTCGAGGACCAGTCTGGGGCGTTCACAGTGACGCTCCAGGAGCTGTCGGCGCAGAATCTCTGCCCTGGAACATCCTACCCAGATCTCCTTCAGCCGTCGTCGACTTCGACGACGTGGGGAGGCGGCGATGCGATCCTGTGGGTTGACTCGGAGATCGCTGCACCAGTCGGCGGAGTCACTGTCGTCAAACACTTCGAGGTGAACGTCCACCCGCTCCAGGTGTGCATCACACAAAAGGCAATTATGCACTTGGTCGCGTTCTTTTCGACGCCTGCCGCGTCCAAAAGTGCGCAGGAGAAGCACGACGAGGCACGCTCCAATTTCTTGCAGGCACGCCACGCCAACTCATCCGGCGACGGACTCGTCGGATCAGCGCTGAAGAAAGCCGCGAAAGTAGCAGGGAAAGCTGCAAACCCACTTGGGCTCGGCAAGTCGCACAAAGACGATGCCCGAGGCGCGGGGAGAACGAGGTCTTTCTCGTCCACGCAGGACCAGCCGCAGGCGAGCTTGTCAAAGATGGGTGTCGCTGCGCACGCGAACGAAACCCAGCTGCTCCTTCATGGCGACGACGATCCGCCAAGTCTCTTGACCCCGCACGATCCCACTGCTGCAGCAGATCGAGAGGTAAGCGAGGCGAATGATCGTGGCAAGTTGAAGAAGATTTTGTTCAAGCATATTCGGATTGGCGCGGTCGAGGTTGTCGTGACGTACAAGAACAAGAAGAGCCACCACCACAATCAACAGCCACTCGAGGACATGCGCGGGTTCGAGGTCAAGGTGCACGCACTCGTCTACTGCGACAAGACGTGCTCCATAATGGACCTCATGCTGCGTATTCGACGTGACGTCATCCTGGATGTGCTGTCCCAAGTGGGGAGGAACTTCACCAACATTGCCAACTTCCTGCGCGACCAGGTCGACATCACGCGGTGGGGACAGTTCGACGCACTCGCGCCCCTGAAAACCCTTTCGACCACTGTTACATCACTCGCGGGCGCCGCGACGCCGAGCTCCTCGGTGGTGCCAACGTCCACGATTCCGCCTACAAAGACGGCCGAGCCGAGTCCGCGCGCGAGAGCGGCGACTGCACCGCCGAGTGCGCAAGACACGGCGCACAAGTTCCAGCTTGAGCTCCCTGAGAGCCACCCCGCCCTGCGCAAGAAGAACGCGGCGACGAGTTTGCGGCCCGCCGAGGCTGTCGGCAAAGCAGTGCTGCTGTCGCCCAGCTCATCGCTGTCAGACCCTTTTTCTCGACGCGAAGGGGCCGTGGATTCTTTCGGAGCCAACTCCGACAGCGACCACCTGTCTGCGCAGCGCAGCCACCAGCAACACCGCAGCACTACTGGAAAAGCGAAGCACGCGATCACGCATCTCTTCGCTAAAAAGCGATCCGAGAAGTCCTCAGCTTCGGACGAACGAAGTTCGCAGTAGTGGCCGTCTTAGCTGCTGTTGAGCCCGAAGCGATATGACACATGCGCGTCATCTCAATGTACGAGAATGTACTAGTGACACGCTTAGGACCGCGCGTACACGTGCGCCTTAATGTCCGTGACGTAGCTCATACTGTAGCTCCCACGGCGCCGCAGTTCTCGTCGAAATGACGTTGGCACGAGGTCACGCGCCTGCGAGCGCTCCGCCTCCTGTTTTCCGTCGGAGGATCCCGTCAGCTACAAGCCGCTCGGTCGAACAATGAGACCCGCGCTCTTTATGAATGCGCACCTTCTTGGCGATCCAGTTGAGCGGCAGTAGGAACACGAGCACGTAGAGCACGACGAGCGACAGGATACCGAGCGCCATCGCCGCCTGCGTCATTAAAGGACCAGCGAGCACGTGAAGCGCTGCTCGCATGTTACAAGCAGCGGATGCGAGAATTCCGAGGCAGCGCACCTTGCGAGCCGGCGAGAGGGCGACGAGCTCATCGGCGAGCTGCGCGGCCACCGGCAGCAGCTGCACGCGCCCGAGCAGGAAGCCGACGGCGAGCAGCGCCGCGTTCTGTAGCAGCGATGTGCCAGCTTCGGCCCCCATGCAAGTGTTCTTGAAGTTCGGTGTCTACATCGAAGCCTTTTTGGCTGGCCACTTTTGCGAAATGGTCCATGGCTGCTGTTATTAACTCTGTCAGTCAGCTGAGGGAATATTTAACTATTATCTATCTATAATCCCTGGTCTTTGAAGTCCATCGTTCTTTTCTAGTGGGCTTTTTTCTGCGCGTGCATTTGCGCTCTTTGTGTGTCTGGAATTCCCTCGGCTGTCTTCCACACACTATAGTAATTGGGGACTTGTCTCCTCGCCTCTCCCCCTCCAGTCAATTTTGTTGGCTCTCGACCTCATCTCGCTGACTTGCTCAGCGTCGCGTGAGCATGCGAGCACTTTTCAAACCGAAAGTTCACCTCCAGCATCATGGCTCCTGTC
>JAASFW010000109.1:0-37943 GCA_023334005.1 Globisporangium orthogonon | reverse complement strand
GCCAACACGAGTAACATGCCCGTGGCGGCGCGCGAGGCCTCCATCTACACGGGCATCACGCTCGCTGAGTACTTCCGTGACCAGGGCATGAACGTGTCGATGATGGCCGACTCGACGAGTCGCTGGGCCGAAGCGCTGCGTGAGATGTCGGGACGTCTCGGCGAAATGCCCGCCGACAGCGGCTACCCGGCATACCTGAGTGCGCGTCTCGCGGCGTTTTACGAGCGCGCAGGCCGCGTAGCGTGTCTCGGGAGTCCGAACCGCCAGGGCAGTGTCACGGTTGTCGGCGCAGTGTCGCCTCCTGGTGGCGACTTCTCGGACCCGGTGACTGCCGCGACGCTGTCGATCGTGCAGGTGTTCTGGGGGCTTGACAAAAAGCTCGCGCAGCGCAAGCACTTCCCGTCCGTGAACTGGCTCAGTAGCTACACCAAGTACATGCGCGTGCTCGAGCCGTTCTTCAACAAGATCGACCCGGAGTACTCGACGCTGCGCACCAAGTGCCAGGAGATCCTGCAGAAGGAGGACAACCTGACGGAGATCGTGCAGCTCGTAGGCAAGGACTCGCTGTCGGAGGACCAGAAGGTGGTCATGGAGATCGCCAAGATCATCCGCGAGGACTTTTTGCAGCAGAACGCGTTCTCGGACTACGACTTCACGTGCCCGCTCGTCAAGTCGATCGGCATGCTGCGCGCGATCATCCTGTTCTACAACCTGAGCCAGAAGGCGGTCGCGGACTCGCCGCCAGACGCCAAGGTCACGTGGGCTCACATCAAGACGTCGATGAACCCGGTGCTGCAGAAGGTGATCCAGACCAAGTTCCAGCTGCCCAAGCAGCCGGAGGAGCAGATGAAGTCGTTCTTCGCGGGCTTGAACGAGGAGATCGAGCAGGCCTTCCAGACGCTCACCGACTAAGTCGAAAGAGTGTGGGAGCGAGCGCGCAAGGGATCGATGCGGTTGTGTGTACGGACGGGGGAATGAACGGAAACAGACGCAGCACTACGATCGAGGGGGCTGCGAGTATGAGAAGAAGAGGGAGAAAGCAGAGCGGATGCCCGTACCAAACAAACATCGTAATGTATCCGTTTGATAATAACCCAGCGCTGACGGAGGGTGACGTGGGGTCTTCACTCGGCGTCTAACTCGGATGCTCACTTTCTTCGCTTGCGTGCTGTCCGAACTTCCGCTTCCTCCTCATCCCCCTCCGCACCGTCGTCGTGCTCGTCGTCGTCATCCTCGTCCTCCTCCGTGTACAACTCCATGGCTTCTAATGCGAGTGCCTGCTCCTGCTTCTTCAAGACCTCAAGCTGCGAGAACTCGACCACCTCTTTCCGAAACGCGTCCCGCTCGAGCTTCTGCGAGCGCTCGATCTCTCCCGCGCACTCAAGAATCGCGGAGCACACGTTGAAACGTGCGTGGTAGAAATGCGTGAGCGCGACGTCGTCTCCCAGTGGCGAACACAGCTCGCTCGGCAGCACTGCCTGCACGCTGCCAGTCGAGAGACATACCTGGACATGTTCGGACGGCACGTAGCTCAACACAATGCAACGCACGTGGCCAGACGCCTCGGTGAGCGCGTCTTGGCGTCGGAATAGCTTGAGTACGTTGCCCACGCTGTACCGCACGGGCTTGAGCATTTGCAGGAACTGATTCAGGCCGGTGTTCTGGTACTCGGACACCAGCGGAGACCACACCTGTTGGCAGCGCAGCGCCGACCTCGGGAGCGACGGAGACTTCCACGGTGGCACGTCTGTCGATGTCACGCCGGAAGATGCAGTCTCCCGAAGCGACGGGGGTTCTGTGAATGCAGGCACAATCGCCTGGAAGTGCTCACCGACCTTGGGCTTGAGCGGCCCAAGGTGAGAGCGAATCGCGTCGTTCTTGACGATCTCGAGCGCTTTCTTGACCGGTCGACCCGGGTAGTACTTGTAGCGGCAAATAAAGTACGGCTTGGTCTTCTCGCGGAAGCCGCGCTTAATCTCCGCTTGCACCTCTTCGTACTCTTCCGGGGACACGACGTTGCACAGGCCGAGCACGGCGTCGATCGAGTTCTTGTCCTTGTGCGGCGAGAGGAAGACCTCGCCCTCGAGCACTCCGCCCGCGATGAGGTTGCGCACTTCGGGGCGGATGTCGTCCGGCTTGTAGTACCACTGCGCCGTGAACGTCCCGGGCTGGTTCGAGTGGTTGTGCGAGCGCTGCACCGAGCTCACGAGCGCGATGAACGCGTTGTCCGCGTCGCCCGAGTCCAGCAGCACGCAGTCGCCTACTTCTACGTGCACATAGTCACCGGGGGTGCTGTCGTCTGAGTCTGAGCCGCTCTTGGCGGGCGGGCGGCCTCCGCCGCTCTTCCTCTTGTTCTTTGTCTTCCCCCTGCCGCCGCCTGCTTTCCCATCACCTCTACTCTGCCCCGCGAGCTGGCGCCGTGTGCGGCGCGCCAGCTGTTCACTGCTCTCCGAATCGCTCTCCACCGCAAGTCGCAGTGCGCGGCTGCGCGTCTGGCGCCGTGCGGGCGTCTCGTCCTCCTCGCTCTCGGTTGCGTTGCTGTCGACTCCATCAGCGACAGCCACCGCCGCAGTTGCACTGCACTGCAGCTTCAACTCGTCTGCTTCGTCTGTGGGCGCCATCGCGACGCTATTTGCTTTGCGTGCACGCAGATGCTCCGAGCCTCGCTCCGGCCGGGAAAGAAGCCGCCGGCGCCGCGGTAGATGGCGGATCGACGAGCGCGCACAGAGATGACGAGCGAATTGAGCTGCTGGTCTCGCGGACGCGATTTTGACCAATCACGTCACAAATTTACCCCGAAAAAGGGATAAACTCCGAGTAATATATTGTATTGAAAACTCAACAAAAAAGTAAGCCCGAGGCCTTGGTTGACCCGGTTTGAGAAACAAAAGTGCGAGAGGAGGAAAGCAAGAGAATGGCGTCACTGGCGCAAGTACGTGGGAAGGGGAGGCAACACACACGCGGGCGCTCCTGACCACCCATTCGTGGAAAGGGGATGGGGGGACGCAGTAGTATGGATGTGTCTTCAGGGTCACGTCGTTGTGCCATTAGGGGAATATGCATTTGCCACTCAAGGGTGTGGTTGCTACTTCGAGGTACCTGGATAGTGTCTCATGAGGCAAAAATACGATCCAGTTATCGAAGCGTAGGCAGCTCGCTTGCAGCAGCCTGCAGCAGGAGCACGCATGTGTAGGAGTCAGAATAGCTTCATCATTGCCGCAATGACAGTCGATTGCAAGTATCAAATGGTTTCAGTGTGTTACATTCAAGTCAACTTGCAACAACGAAACACGACTCTTTAACCCACCACAGCAGGTCTGCACAGAGACATAAGCCACAAGGACTGCAAGCGGCTGATCGCTGATCGATTTTGACAGCCATTCGCAGTAGTTGCAAGGAAGTTGTAACACGCAGACTATCTTCGATCGGCTCAAAGCCAGGATCAGAACCGTGAAATGAAAACATCAAGGTGGCATGGACATCTGCACGCACAGGTCAAAATGGTGAGCGCAACATCAAGTCCGAGTGCCTCGATCAGGACTGAGAGCATCTCAAAAGCGCCAGTGAGCCTGGTCATTGCGTGTTCAGGGGTTCAAGAGTAGAAGGACCGCGTACATATGCAGCGTCATTCTCATCTATACGTGGTGGGAGAAAGTGGGGTCTTCACCGACCCCCAGTGTGGGGATGTATCCAGTCTGAGCAGAGGTGAATCACCGACTAAACTCTTTCGCTCGGGTCAGTACCTCACGCTTGAGTCATTTCTTTGGCACTTTGTGATGGAGAGTACCTCAGACAGCAACACTGATAGACTACTGACACCAAAATACTCAGACAGGCACCTACCTTGCACGCGACACGAACACGTAGGACGTAGGCGTGTTTTATGAAGCTTATGACCGTGCTAGTCGGTCCAGAAGAGCTCAGATCTGAGCGTTTGGAGGAGAAACGGGAACTGTATTGCTGAGCCGGCGCATACCCAGCTCATGAAAGACTTCACTCAAACTTAATCAAGGTTGCCTACCAAAACCAATCAATCCCTAATCTGATCCTGTGCAGTACACACTATCCTACCAAACTCAATAGAAAGCTGGGAGACCGATATCCGAGTAACACCGCAAGGCGATAACCAGATATCTCGGAAATCCGGTGACCGAGTAGGTGAGCACTCACCACTATTTCACAACAGCGTACAGTCGAGTGGTGACCTCGACTCTCCGCGACCCGCCGTTCCCCCTTCTGTGGCCTACTGCTTGCTTCTTACGCGTTGTGGTCGCTTTAGCATGCGCACTGCCGCCACACTGCCCTACCGCAAGAAAGACTTCTGTGAAGAGTACTGGCAGCGTTTGCAGAAAGTGCTCAGTGACGACGCTGTGTGCGACGCCGCTAAGGCCATCACGAGTGCACAAGTCGGACACGAGAAGCGGGTCGAGCGCGGAGAGCACACGGCACGACCTACACTCAAGTTGAAGTCGGTGCGAGCAGCCAGCGATTCCATGACACTGATGGAAGTGGTTGAGGTGTCAGAGAGGTGGATGACCTTCTTCTCAAAGGCGACACGTCTAAACGTGACTGGCATCGATATCCGGCAGTCGTGGACGCCGTCTCTCCATGTCATTTGTAATGGGTTGTTCATTACATGGAATGCTGCGACGCTCTCGGAACACCAATCGATTGTGCGGTTTTAGCAATAATCGGCGGTGTCACTGTTTTGCATGGATGACATGATGATCTCCACATGAGGCGGTCACTCACTGGCTGGAAGGCTCGCATCCCCCAGCCAATCAGAAAGTTGGTACCAAAAATGGCTCAGTAGGTTAATAACCTCGAAACCCATGGAGCTCAAGCTATTTAATCTTTCTCTCATTGTTCCCTTTACACACTAATTTGAAAATACGGTTGTCACAATGGGGGACATTTCCATCTCGTATACAAGCTTTCAGCCGAATCATGGGACTTGGTTGTAGCTTGCTTCCTTGCGGTTGTACATGTGCACGCTATGTAGTGGGCTGACCCGTTACAGGCCTGGTCTATACAGTGAGATGGTGACGCTCCAGCGTTTATTAGCAGGAACCGAAATTGACAAGGCAGCTACCTTCTCTTGCAACTACAGCTTTCGCTTCGACGGTATACAGTGTCTGCTCTTGGCTCCGCTTGAATGTGTATGCCAGTAGATCGATAGTGAAGCGAAGAGAAGAGTAAAAGATCAGGTTATGTGCTGTATTATCTTCGTACTTGTTATCTTCGTGGTTATCCTGGCGATTTATATGCGACAGAATAGGATGATTGATGATGAATTTTGACTGAAGTGGCTTGAGCTCGATCCAACAGCCAGGCTTATTCTGAGCGTGGGTTGAACCGGTTCGAGTCTAAAAGTGACAACATCGTTTTAGCTAGCTGTAAAGTGATTATCACGTTTACAGCTCGGCTTAAATCGGGATGGAATCTACGTCAAAATAAGCTTGACGCACTAGTTTTCATTAATAGACCTGATTCCGTCTAGGGACGCCTAAAGCACAGGAAACAAATTTCTAAAAACGAAGAGGTGAAATGCTCACATTTTCAAAAATCTAACAACACTTAGTGCAACAATCCTACCAAATATTTCCTAATGACTATGTCGAACAAATAGATAAGGAAACAAATCCCAAAATCCGAGAATACGCATATATATAAGGTCACCACATGTCCCACGCATAATCGCACCTCACCACTAATAGACCTGATTCGGTCAAAAAGTTCTGATCCCGAGCCATTTTGTGCGGGAGGGTCTCACCAGGCTCTTTTGCCTAAAGTTTACAGAAAAGACCTTGTGAGTGCAAGAAACATTTCGTTAAATTCTTCCCACGAGTCCGCTTTCCAGTCGGTCCGCTCGCTTGCTCGCTCTCGAGCTCCGACGTCGCCAGTCCAAGTTTCGACCGCCGCCGCCCAACTCCGCCCAAGATGCTCAAGACACGTGCGCTGCTGCTGCTGCTGACGGCCGTGGTCGCCGCCACCGGCGCCTCCGCTGCGATCTGCAACGTCGAGTGCGACGCGCGCAGCAGCAAGGAGCCAGTGTGCGGCTCGGACGGCAAAACGTACGAGAACCAGTGTCTGCTCGAGTTCGCCAAGTGCGACCACCCGGAGCTCGCGGTCGCCGGCCGCGGCGCGTGCGGCGCCTCCAGCTCCAAGATGCACGTGCGCGCGAAGGTCAGCTCGAACGCCAAAGAGACGGCGGCGTGCAACCAGTTCTGCGACCGCGTGCTCGACCCGGTGTGCGGCTCGGACAACGTCACGTACAACAACAAGTGCCTCTTCGAGTACGCCAAGTGCCTCAACCCGTCGCTGACGCTCAAGTCGGAGGACGCGTGCAAGTAGTAGCGTGAACCGCGAGGCACACCCACCCACACAAGTTGCTCGCGGGTTACACGGTATCCAGGCGTAACCCGCTGTCGTAATAACCTATTCCTCGTCTGCCTGGTGTGCGACGCATGCCTCATGAGGTCGCTGGCGCGCATGTTCGTGCAAGTTCGTTCTCGCGCTGTCGCCCCCAGTGCGCTCCGTATCGTTTCGCGTCCGAGCACGACAGCAACGCTGACGCACGAGTTACAGAGGTTACACCCCCTGGCAAAAATTGGCTCCTCGTCATAATCGTAACCCTGTCGATGGCGACATCGTCGGCCGCCGCGAGCGTGCGTGAGCTCAAGCGCCTGGACGCGAGCGTGCTGGCGCTCGGCGCGGCCGCCGTGGCGCTCAAGCTGCTGCTGCTGCCGTCGTACACGAGCACGGACTTCGAGGTGCACCGCAACTGGCTCAGCCTCACGCACGCGCTGCCGCGCAGCGATTGGTACCACGAGCGCACGAGCGAGTGGACGCTCGATTACCCGCCGCTCTTCGCCTGGTTCGAGTACGCGCTCTCGCTGCTCGCGACGCGCGTGGAGCCAGCAATGCTCGCGCTCTCGCGCGCGCCGGTGATGCTGCCCGCTGCGCTCTACTTCCAGCGCCTGTCGGTCATCGCGTCGGACGCCGTGCTCGTATACGCCGCCGCCGCCTACTGCGCGTCGTGGCCAAGCGTGACGACGACGGAGCTCGCGTTCTCGCGCCACAAGCGCTTTGTGGTGCTGCTGCTCACGCTCTTCGACGCTGGGCTGCTCTTCGTGGACCACATCCACTTCCAGTACAACGGGATGCTGCTCGGGCTGCTCGTGCTCTCGGCCACCAAGCTGCGTGAGAAGAAGGACCTGCAGGGCGCACTGCTCTACGCCGTGCTGCTCATGTTCAAGCACATCTACCTCTACGTCGCGCCGCTGTACTTCGTCTACCTGCTCGGCCACCACTGCTACGTGGCGGCGCCTACTCCAGTCGCTGCTTCGGAGACCGACGGCACAGGAGACCACAACCGCCGCGCAAACGAGAGCAAGGACGAGGTGCTGGAGAGCAGACGCAAGCGCTCGATCTCCAACGCCGACGTGCACGAGACGATCCAGAGCTTCCACGACGGCAAGGCCGCCTTCTCACTTTTCAACTTCCTGCGTCTCGGGCTGCTGGTCGTCGCGGTCTTCGCCGCCGCGTTTGGCTCTGTACTCATCGGCCACCCGAACCCGGTCGCGGGACTGCAGCAGATCTTCTCGCGCCTGTTTCCTGTGCAGCGCGGACTGTGCCACGCCTACTGGGCTCCGAACGCCTGGGCGCTCTACGCGTTCTTCGACAAGCTCCTCGTTGTCGTTGGCGCGCCGGGAGCGGCAGCGGCGTCCGGCGCAGCGCTCATGAGCGGCGGACTTGTGCAGGAGGCGAGTTTTGCGGTTCTGCCGTCCATCTCGCCGGCCGTGTGCGCGCTGCTGACGTTCGCGACCATGACACCGGTGCTCTACAGCGTGTGGCGGTACCCGGACTCGTCGCTCTTCATGAGCGCGCTCGTGTACTGCATGATGTGCTCCTTCCTCTTCGGCTACCACGTGCACGAGAAGGCGATCCTGCAGGTGGTGCTGCCGCTCGGGCTCATGGCGGCCGAGAGCGTGAACGACATGCGCCTGTACCGCTTCGCGTCGATCGTGAGCACAATCTCGCTCTTCCCGCTGCTCTTCACACCGGCGGAGCAGGGCACGAAGGTGCTGCTCGCGGCCATCCACGCGCTGCTGGCGTACGTGGCGCTAGACCCGTTCATCAAGCACTCGCTCAAAGCGCGGCACATCAAAGCGAGCGCCGTGAGCATGAGCGGCGTCGAGAAGACGTACCTGCTGGCACTCGTGGCGACCGTGGCGCTCGCGACGGCGTTCCCGTACCTTCCGCGCGTCGGCGCCAAGTACCCGTTCGTCCCGCTCCTGCTCTACTCCGTGAGCTGCGCCGTCGGGAACTTGTATGTGTGGGCGATGGCGCTGCACCAGCACTACCGCAAGCTCATGGCGGTCAAGTCGTACCTGCAGACCCATGTAGCGACGGCTAAGTAGACAGTAAGAAGCAGGGTGTCTCTCGAATGTGGACAATATTGGCCTCCAGTCAGTTTCGCAGTTTTGTGGGGGAAAGACAGGACGGGAGCCGAGTTCCCGCTACTTGATGTGATCAGCTTGCGTGCGCCACCTGGGTTTCTTCACCAGCTCTTTCGGCAGTTCTGCAAAGCTGTCACTGGCATCAAATCGATCGCCGATGGCGCGTCTCGACTTCTTCCGGTGCGCGCCCGGGCTTGTCTCTCACCGCTCTCTGCTGCGCTCTGTACGCGCGCCCCTCCCTCACGCCTGTCCCCCTCCCCTCCCCTCCTCCCTCCTGCAGCAAGCTGCCGGAGGAGCTGCAGGTCGGCAGCGCGAGCGGCCGCTTCTTCTCGCTCTGCGCGCTCGCGGCCACGGTGATGCTCGTGCTCGCGCACTACGAGGCCTTCCGCGCGCGCGCCACGCGCTCGAGCGTCGCGCTCGACGAGCACCAGGAGGACCGGCTGCGCATCAACTTCAACGTCAGCCTGCTCGCCGTGCCCTGCGCGCTCGCGAGCGTCGACGTCGCCGACCACATGGGTCAGCGCTTCGTCAACATCACGCGCCATGTGCGCCACGTACGCCTCGCGTCGGACCACGAGAGCGGCACCACCTCGCGTATTGAAGAGATCGTCATGGACGACCACGCCAAGGGCATTCCCGTCTGGGGTGGCACGGACCGCCGCGTGCACGGCGGTGTGCACTACTCCACGCCGCTCACGAACGCCAACTTCGACGACTTCATGCGCAAGTACGAGCTCGTGCTCGTCAACTACTACGCGCCTTGGTGCCCCTTCTGCCAGCAGCTCAACCCGGAGTGGGAGCGCGCGGCCGCGCAGCTCGACGACCACCCCGAGTACAGCGAGCGCGTGCGCATGGCCTCGGTCGACTGCACAGACGAGAGCGCCGCGTGGCTCTGTCGCCGCGCACACATCCGCGCGTTCCCATCAATGCTGGTGCGCAGCGTCGCGCTCGCTGTTGCTTTCATACGTGGTCATGTTCCTCTTCTCATGTGTGCTAATGGATCCTTGTGTAGATCTACATGTATGGAAGCACGTCGACGCGGTTCATCTACAACGGCCCTCGCACGGCCGAGCATCTGCTGCAGTTTCTGGATCTGTTCTACCGCCGCCTCGAACCGGACGCCGACTTTGCGGAGGAAGTGAACATGAACTCGAACACCCTTGGTCTCCCGCTGCACGTGAACCACGAGAATCTCGAGCAGCTCAACCTCCGGAACGCCAAGCGCACGATGCCTGCCGGCGCGATCGAAGGCTGCGAGATCTCGGGCAGCCTCAGCGTGAGTCGCGTGCCGGGCAAGCTCGTGTTCACGGCGCGCTCAAAGGACCACTCGTTCGACTTCCGCGCGATCAACGTGACGCACCGCGTGAACCACTTCTCGTTCGGGCAGATCAAGAAGACCGAACACCTGCTCGACGGCGCGCGCAAGTTCGTACCATCTGAGCGCTTTCCGCTCGACAGCAAGGCGTTCTACGCGGAGAACGACAACATCACGATCGAGCACTTCTTAAACGTATGTTGTTGCTCTGCGATGTGGAATGCGTGTCTCCGCATGTCGTCTGCCAGTGTGAAAATCTGACGTTTTCTCGCTCGCTTTTGTTTAGGTGGTCGGGTTCGACCACGAAGACACGCGGCAGTCCATTTTCGACCGCGTGGAGCGAGTGTACGAGTTCTCGGCGAGCAGCAACCAGTATAACGCGAGTAACACGCTCCCCGCCGCGCTCTTCTCGTTCGACATCTCGCCGCTCGTGATCCAGGTCGTGTCGGACTCGCTGCCGTTCTATCGCTTCATCACGTCGCTGTGTGCGGTCGTGGGTGGCGTCTACACGGTCATCGGTCTCGTGGACTCGGGGGTCTTCCACACAATGAACTCGATCAAGAGAAAGCAGCAGCTGGGCAAGCTCAGCTAGGTTGGGAGAGTTTCGCGGATCTACTGGAGCCGATGAGAAGAAGACATGAACGATAGTGACTGCTTTCAATAATCTCTTAGAAGTCTTTCTGCTCAAACTAGCGCCGCGAACGCTGCTTTCTGCTTTCTTCGTGCGAGTTGTCGCAGTCAACTCGCTAGATGAGGCGTCCTGCAAACACCTCAGCGTCGTAGTAGCGATCGAGGAAGACACCACATCCGGGTGAGATCGTTGGGAGGTGGTGGCGATCCACGTCAGGATCCACCGCTGCGGTGACCACTCGGACGCCAGGGAATGCATTCAGGATGTTTTGCACGCCTTCTCTGGCTGCAATCACACACGTAAAGATGATCGCTTGCTCCTGAACGCCTTCATTGCGCAGAATCTGAATGCGTTCACATGGTGAGCTCAGCCGAACATGCGAAGCACGTTGTTCAATTCGCGAAGACGTACCGTGATTGCTTGGAGAGCCGAAGCTCCAGTCACGCACTCGCAATCCACAAGCAACACGTTGTATTGCTGGATGTTGGAGGGCAGCGAGTACGTGATCTGGCGCGCTTGAAGCTGCACATCACGGCTCCCGAACGCGACAAAGCCTGAGCAACACACAGCCAATTTGGTTAGCTTGGTCATATCGTAAGGAGGGCCGAGCTGTCATGCGAACGCACCCGTTCTTCCGTCCAACACCAAGTCCTCAAAGTTTAGCAGGAACGGGTACCCGCCGTTGCCGATCCCGATTGCCACGTACAAAGAGATGGATTCGATTCCTTGCCACACGTGCCCCTGTGGTGTCATGACTGAGACAGCAGTTGCTGGCGCCATCGCAAGCGCTTCCTCGAGCAAAAGCCTGAATGTGCGTCACATGAGAATCAATCGTCAGCCTTGCATAACTATGCGTTTCCGTCCCTGCTACACAGCGAGAACAAGATAGCACGCAAGCCCGCCTAATGATCCGATCGGCTGCGTTCCTGAACACCTGTGGACCTGTCTGCCGATCCCGAATGCGAGTCATCAGCTGCACTGTCGCAGCGGTGCTTACCTCGCGAAGGTTTGGCATCGTGAATGCGGAGGCGCCAGCGTATCTGCTGGCCACGGACAGCGTCAGCTTGCTCGGTCTGCATAAAGTGCAAACAAAAACGGGCTTACCCTCCGTAAGTCGGCTGGAGACTGGAGAAAGCAGGCAGCAAGTTCTGCGTGACGCTGCCCGTGCTTCTGCCGCTTCTTCCCACCGTGTTGCCTGCATAGCTTCTTTCGTTGCTTTCGGTGCTGCTTGACTGGAAATTGCTTCCAATGTTCCCTGAGTTGCTACCACTGCTGCCACTCCGAGACTGCGCCGTGCCAGTTCCACCAGAGAAGCTGTAGTCACCAAATCCGGTCATCCTCTGTCCATCGTCATTTGGTCCGCTTGACACCATTCTTCCATTGCTGCTGCTGTCTCCACCGGGAAAGAAGGTTGATCCACCAGATGTACCTCCACAGCCGTGACTGCCGAGACTATTTGGCATGCCGTAGACTGCTTCTGAAGCACCATCTCCTCCACCACCTGAAGTGACGGATATGCCCACTGGCGTTGAGATCGACGGCCCCGATGTCTGGGATATCGAAATCGGTTGAAGCTGCTGTTGAGTGCGCCGAAGAATGTCTTGTCGGTTCTTGTACGTATTGCATATCGCAGCACGCGTGAATCCATACTCTCGCGCGATATCTGACTGTTTCTCTCCTCTCTGAATGCGGCGGATGACATCCAAACGCTCTTCAGCGCGCATGTAGCGATGGCGGCGCCGATTTGGATTGCTTTGTACTTGCTGCTCGCCTTCCAAAGGCAGGCTACTCTCACCGGAAGTAGCAGTCGCGATTTGAAAGGGCCCGACAGCAACAGCTCCTTGCGTGCTCGTCGTCAAGGTTGGACTGGTTTGTGCTAACGAAGCTGACGACGGGAATAGTGGCCACGCTGGTGTCGCGATCAGCAGAACTGGAGTGGAAGAGCTCGATACTGACGACGACGGCGCTGTTGAAGCTTGTGAGCGGGTCGGAGATGTTTCAGACGGCATCTCAAATCTATCCCTCGCTGCTTGCTCGATTGGAAGAATCATTGTTCGACGATGTACTTGAGCTGTGCACGTGTCACCCACCGATGTACTTCTTCGAATGCTTTTCGCCGAGTGAGCTCATGTCAGCAACTCGTTCTCGCCTCAAGCAGATGTGAATGTTGGTTTCTCTGGAGTGGGAAGGCATTGGGAAAGGGAGAATGGCGGGCGCAATAGTTATCACTCTGAAGCGAGACGGAGGACCCTCTCGAAGGCGCGAAAGTCCACCGAGAAGCGACATCATTTCTCGCAGAGATGGAATGCCTATCGCAGACTGAAGCAAGATGGAGGACCTTCTTGAAGGCGCGAAAGTCCACCAAGAAACGACACCATTTCTCGCAGAGATGGAGCGACAATCGCAGACACCATGCACGAATAGAGGTTGGTATCTTCGAATGGGCCTCCGAGGCAAGAAGTTCGATATCTGGGACGGATAGCTCGGCGCTCGCAGATACGAGAGTACCTCGTCGCTCGGTTTGGTCGTCTTTGCTGTTCTTGAAGCCTCCAGCTCGGGCAGTTGGTTGACTGCGCAGTCCGAACGGAATATGTGAACTGCCATAACAATTTTTGTCGAACGGCTACCCCACTCCCTTCTCAAGTGAATCGAAATGCTCGTGCAACAATCGCTTCATCTGTGCGCGACAGGTGCGACGACTGCGTGTGTGGCCTTCGCGAGAGTACTCATTTTGATCGCGTACACCTCGTCGATCTTACCTGCTCCGCACAGTAACCGCTCTTCAATTGACAGACTTGCATCGATGACCACTTGAATTGCGTGCTGTTCTCGGAGTCCAATCGGACCGCAGCAACCACGAGGGTAGCCGAACACTCGAATGAGAGTCTGTATGGCACGCATAATCAATTAACAAACCGTCACTACAGTTCTCCAGCGATGGCGTTGTTGCGCACCTCTTTGTCAGCGAGTACAAGGTCGTCGGCGTTGACTCCAAGGACATTGCCGAGCGCCTGCATGTCGATCGATCTATCCAATGCGACGACGACCGCAGCATATTGCGACCGGTGCTTCACAGCATTATCACCGCGCAACGAAGGGCGAACGAGTACTGCGATTGTCTTGATGACCAATCCGTCCTCGGTTCGCGTACTCCCATCCCATGTGTTGTCGTCTTTCGAGAGCCGACGAAATGATGTCTCGAGCTCTAGACCGAGACCTCGTATTGTTGCGCGGACATAGTTGATGTCGAGAGGTGGAATAGCTGACACCCAGTGTCCGAATGATGTGTCGTCAGCACTGGTGACGACAGCGAAGCGCCTGAGGTGCTCAACCACCTGCGATGGCAAAGAGAACTGCGCATCTGCAAGCAAGTGCAGTGCGATCTGGCGCACCACAAACGCGTCCTTGGCAGCGTACTCAACTTGACTCGGAGAGAGCGGCCGTATTCCCCAATCTGAACACTGCTCCTCTTTGTCAACACCATCATCGATGCAAACTCGCGAGAGCTGGGAGAGTCCCCACTTGCTTGCTAGAATCTGGCGATACAGCGCGAGCTGCTTGAGCTCCACTATTAGCTTGGAAGTCCCCGCAGGCTGCAGAAGTCCTGGAAACGACTGGTTCATTCGCTTCAAGTCGCTCGCGACGCAAAAGCCAACCATCACGAAGCTGGACCCATGTTCCCATAGGAAGTACAGAGGCTTGGCCGCGATCTCGCCAAGGACAAGCACATCCACGACGAAGACCTTGTCACCAACTGCAAGCTGATACACGCTGAGTCCGTCATTGGTACTCGCAGACTCTTCTAGCTCGTCTTCGTCGTTGTTGGTGGCATCGCTGTTGGACAGGGTGGATTTCTTCATCACTCCATCCAGGCTGGAGTCATTGTCGCGACTAAGAAACTGGGGACGCCACTCGCTGTCGAACCCAACTATCATGCTCGCGACCGTTCCAGACGGATCAAATCGGGTAGTGGAGGAAGTGCTGGTGGTACGATGAAGACTTTCCAGGAACTCCAGCATCTGATCCAGTGCACTCGAAGTGTCTACCATCTCCCATTTGAACGGCGTCGCATGAACAGAAGAAAGAGTCCGATTCAGCTTGTGGTCGATAGCTGGACCCGCTTGAACAGGAGCATTGCCGTTGTACTCCATTGAGTTGAGAAGCGCTAGTCCATCGCCGTGAGTATGATAATGATGCTCGACAAGAGCTTTTCGGAGCCGCTTCACCGCCTTCGAAAGATTGAGCTGCGAGAGCTGCTTGAGCGTCAGCTGCAGCAGCTCAAGGTCATTGCTCAAAACTGCGAGTTGCTCCGTGCTTTTCCAGTCTTGCTGCTCCATTAAAGTGTCTAGCACCACTCGCACTTGATTCACAATTGTGGCAGGATTGCGCACAGATCGATGTCGGAGACGAAATACCTTCATTGTCTCCACAGCGACGCCATTCCAGCGCAGACTGCGCTGCGACAAAAGATCTCGGATCACTTCCGTCACTTTGTCGCTCTCCACCCCTCCATGCACCGGCCAGCCGGTTCCACTGAGCTCGCGGATCACATCTGCGCCTCGCAGCGCCAGGATGAGATAGTCCCATTTCTCTTTCTGCTGTGAGATGCGCAAAAAGAACTGCTGCCACGGAAGCTTGTTTACTGGCTGTCCGCGTGCGACTGACGATTTTTGTGCTTCGAAGGCATCAAGAATCAAGTGGCCGACTCGCTGGGTCAACTTGGCATGCAGCTGAGTCGACCGGTGTTCACCTGGCGCTTCATCAACCAGATACTTTAAGCAGTCGAGAGTGAATCCCGCAACTGCAGGCAGTGCCGAAGTTGCATCCTGGACGCCCATCTTGGCTTGAAACACCTCGCTAATCGATTGTTTCAGATTCGTGTGCGTGAATACGTTCTGGTTTGTTGCAAAAAGTCTCAGCAGCTCCTTGCACAGACTTGTTACGGTCATCGCTCCTGGGTCGGAAAATCTGTGCTGCTTGCTCTTCTGCGCCTTCGCAAGCTCTTCTTCGCTCGGCTTGATGATGCCATCGTGGACCCACTCGCGGCGTCCTTCGTACTCTCGCTCGCCAGGCACGGCACTCACGTCGTTATTCGCGCGCTTGAAGCGCACGGCGTTATGGCACAGCGGGATTGGGTCCCAGTATCTCGGGTCCAGCACAAACCCGCGCGAAAGCTCTTTCCAGCGCTGCTGCTTCCCGCTCTCGTCGAATTCGAGGTCTCCAGATCGACAACGAACGAGCTCCGACACCAGCAAGGGCATCACGACCGCTCCGTTTGCCTGTGCCTTGGTGTTCGCCGCGACTGCAGAAAAGTGCGTCTTCGCAAACGTCACAAGTTCCTGCAGCGTTATGAGCGTCAGAGTCTGAATGCCCAGCTCCGCCTCGCCATCGACAGTGATAGTCGGGTTATCTGATGTACTGGTTAACTCCTCACTTGCAATCACCGGCGACAACCAGTGGAGCTTCGGAAGCACCACGAAGCGGCTCTCGCCGAGCTGTTTACGGTCGTTTGTGAGTACTTTGCCCTGAAACTCGACTTCAATGTCCGACGTCCACCACCCGCGCAGGTGGTCGGCAGCGATACTGAGATTCGGAGAGCTGGCAGCTCGCTGGCCGCCTCGCGCTGTCACTGGGTTTGGGTGAAACTCCCAGTCGTGACTCTGGGTCACCTCGGACGTCGAGCCAAAGAGCCTCAGCGGGTAGAAGAGATAGCCGCGCAGCACGATGTGCGACTGGACGCGGTCGCTGTAGTGCTCACGTAGCCAGCTCTGCACGCTCTCCCCCTGGCACATGTCGAGCTTCCGCGCGACTTCCTGCACGCGCCACGCCAGGTTCTCCCCCAGGTGTGGTCCCACGAACTGCTCGAGTCGGTAGCAGTCGTCGGTTACCGTGCTGCTGGCATCGGTGCTTTCGCGACGCTGGTCCATCGGATGCAGCAGGAAGAACTTGACCGACGACTCGACGTGGAAGTCCCGCGTCTCCTCATGATTGTCGTCCTGCGCGAGCCGGAAGAGGAACTTGAGCTGCCCGACCGTCTGTCCGGTCGCCGACACGATCTGCTTGCCGAGTGTGAGCCGCTCGACGCGCAGCAGCGGGCAGAAGCGCAGCCAGAACTCGAGCAGCGCCGCGAAGTACACCCCGAGCGCCAGCAGCTTGCCCTCGCCGCGGCTCGTGCCTTCCAGGAAAGACAGGAGAAAAGCATTTAGCCAGCGATGGCAACCTTCATCCAGCATCCGCGCGCAAAAACAGCATTCAGACGCCCACCTCGCAAGAAGAGCACGAGCGCGCGGGGATCCGCGTCCAGCTCCTGCAGCCACGCAGCCACTCGCGGGTCACGCTGGTCGCCACGCGCCGCCACCACATCTGCCCGTAGCACCGAGAAGTGCGCCGCCGACAGCAGCTGCGGACTGCCGGCGGCCCAGAGCAGGTCGCGCACCACCTTCCGCGCGTAGAAGGAGTGCGTGTGCTGCGGGCTGTTGCTGGTGGTCATACGATTATGTTTGCAGCCTCCGCACTGGTGGTTACCAGGTAACCTGTTTGAATTCGAGTACTGAAGTAGTGCTTTTTCAGTATGTGTACTGGAGGAGATGCCCTGCCGCCATTTCGAAGACAACCATCGGCGTTGTGCGTGAGTGTGACAATGATGATACTCCACGAGAACTCGAGGGCTAGCAAGGATCAATCAAGGAAACATGTACACA
Organism: Globisporangium orthogonon; assembly: GCA_023334005.1. Taxonomy (NCBI): domain Eukaryota; phylum Oomycota; class Peronosporomycetes; order Pythiales; family Pythiaceae; genus Globisporangium; species Globisporangium orthogonon. The sequence continues at coordinate 20,834 of JAASFW010000109.1, read as the reverse complement.
AAAACTCCCAACTGGGCAGCACCAGCGACTACGGACAGGCAGCACTTGCCCACGCGCGCTCCCTTCTTCCTCCTACACACGCGGCTTGAGCTCCTCCTCGTCGTCGCCATCACTGTCATCGTCCTCAACCGTCTCCAGTCCTTCGTCAACCTGCACCTCGACGTCCACCGCGCTCACCACGGCGCCGATCACCTGCACGCTGCCGTGGCGCGTGAGCACCGGCGGTGGCGCGCGGCCGCTGGCGATGCGCGTGAGCGCCTGGCGCTGCTCGCTCTCGGCACCGGCAGCCGCCTCGTCCGCAACCGCGGTCTCTTCGCCTGCGACTGCGAGCTCGCTGTTCTGCTGCGCCAGCAGGCGCAAGGCGCCAATCGCGCTCAGTGCCTTGATCTTCTTGCGCGCGCGCTTCCACTTGGCATGCACCGTGAGCTTCGCGTTGATGCGGAAGCCCTCCATGAACTCGTTGATGTTGATCTCGCCGTCGTGAGTGAAGTCCATCGTCTTCATGAGCTCAGCGCCGGTCATGGCAAACGTCTTCGTGCCGGGCGGCAGGTGCTCGTTCAGCAGCTTGATGCCGCTATCCATCTCGTCGACCGTGATCGTCCCGCTGCCGTCGCGGTCGAGCACACGGAAGAGCGCTTCGAGGCGACTGCGGTGGCGGTAGAGCGAGTTGAACGCTGACCGCCGCTTCTGGTGTGCCTCATCCATCGTCTCGCCGCTGCCGCCCTTCATGCCGCCCTCCGCGTTGTATCGCGCGAGGAAGTCGTTGTACGGCACCATCCCGTCCGCGTCCAGTGCCGTGAGCAGTGGCTGGAGCGCCTTCCAGTCCAGTGACAGATCCAGCACGTCCTCCATAATGTTCCCCCACTCAGTCGTCTTGAGCTTGCCACTCTCGGCCGCGTCCTTCTTGCGGAACTCCTCCAGCAGATCTTCGCGGTGCTCGATGATGAGCGAGAAGAGCGCATCGAGGTTGGCGATACCCATGTCGCGCGCCTCCACACTTGCCATGTACTGGAAGAACGCGGGTTTCGCCTGGCGGTTCGACGGGATGCGCATAAAGCAGCCGAGGTTGTTGGCTTTCCCGCAGTAGTTGGACGCTGAGAAGAGCGTCACGAGCATGCCCTGGTCCTGATACGGCCAGTCGAACCCGCGCGGGACGCACTCGTGCGAGCGCACGATAAGCGCCAGCTTGTTCTTCGTCATGAACTTCTGCACGACGTCAGGGCCGTAGTTGATCCCGGCCCCGCGCTTGTTCTCCTCCCATCCCTTGGACGGCTTCGGATCGCTCCACAGTAGGTCGCGCATGATCGTCATCTTGCGGTACGGCTCTTTCTCCGCCTTGCTCTTGGGCTTGTCGCGCCAGCGCGTGAGGTCGTAGCCTGCGCGGTCGAGCGTGTTGAACTCGCGGAGCAGGATCAGCTCACGGCCGATGCCGCCGTGCACCACGAGCACGCGGCTGTCGACGAGTGTTGCGAGCGGCAGGTGGCGGAAGCTCTCGCAGAACAGATCGAATATCGTCCTGTCGTACTTTTGCTCGCACTCCTTCATGAAGCCGAACACCTGCGTGATCGAGAGCTCTTCGTGGTTGCCGCGGTTCACGAGCACGTGCTGCGGGTAAAGGATCTTGAAGAGATAGATGATGACGGCGATCTCAACCCCGCGATCGCCGCGGTCCACAAAGTCGCCGTTGAACAGGTACGGGTTCGTCGACGACGGGAGTCCGTTCTCACGGAAAATGAGCAGCAGGTCGTCCAGCTGGCCGTGTAGGTCGCCGATGATCGTCACGTGATTCGCCGGCGCGACCGTGAACTCAACGAGATTCGGCTCCCTGCGGAAGAGCTTAGTAGCTTCCGTCACCACGCGCACGATCACGTGACGCTGAATCTTCTGACCGTTGCGGCACGACTCGATCATGTCCTTGGCATTCTCCAGCGTGATGACTGCGTCAAGCTCCTTGCCGTGGACATACATGTTGCCGATGTCGATATGTCCGACCTGCTCCGAGACAGTCTTGCCGAGCGAGAGCGCGGAAGCCGGCGGCGGGACACCCAGATCGCTCGTCGCCGCGTCTTTGTCCAGTCCCGGGATGTAGCGGCTCAGCGCGTCCAGGAAGAGTGAGAGGTTGAGCTGGCAAAGCAGGCAGGAGCACACGCAACCCAACGTGAGCATCCGCATCTTCTGCTGCACGCTCACCACCAGCAGATACGCACCACATCCGCCTCCTCGCGGTTCTCGAGGTCGTTGAAGAGCTTCCAGTTGGAAATTGCGTCGTCGCCCCTCGAGTCCTTCTTCACAGGTGCTGACGAACCTGCAGAGCACACGGCAGTGCGTCAGTCGCCGACTCGCACAATCTCCCGACGCACATGACGTATACGCACTCTGCGACTGCTGCGGAGGCGCCGCATTCTCCTTCGCGCCGCTGCTGCTGCTGCTGCTGCTGCCAGTGGGTGCGTTGTTGCTAGGCGACGGACTGCATACAAAAGGGAGAGAGAGCAAGTGAGTCGTCATGTCGTCTCCAGACAAACAACAAGAGAGAGGGGGGCGGACGCACGGCGGCGTGCGCTTGGTGCTCTTCTTGCTGGGCTTGCGGGGCACGCCCTTCCCCACCACGCGATTGTCCACTGAGTACTTGTTGCCCATGGACCCGCACGCGCACGCACGCCTCTGCCTTGTGTTCTGCTTCCTAAATGAAATGCGAGAATTGAGGAACCCCAAACTCGAGCCTGTAACCTCGGTTTCCAAACAGCTTGACTCCAGTATATTTCTGATTTTCAGAAAAAGAACCTCTGAATGCATTCCCTAAATCCAGCTAACTAAACCGCCTCACATTGAAAACCCTAAAATAAGCACTTCCCATGACTTGCCTACATTATATACAAATCTGTCAACACAACGACCAAATCCACTCCAGGCACCACCAAAAAAATGCAACACACTTCTCCACAGCAATTCTACCCTGCAACAGAAGGCCATGAAATTGTGCTACAAAACAAACGCGAGACCAACCGCGCAGAACACCGATGGGATGCCAAGTCCAGCTTCACCCACACACCATCCACACACAACAACAACAGCAGCAGCAACAACAACAACAACAACAACAACAACAACCACAACTCGAACCAACCACAAGTTGGACCATCCCCGCAAAACTAATGAAATCTTTTATGGTGCAAAGTTTTTTCTTGTCTCTTATTCTCATATTGATGTATATATTCCTAACGCATTTTTTTGTGGTGGTGTTTATTTTTTTGAATGGACAGGATTTTCATTTTGATAGATGAGGGCAGGTTTATCGGTTTACCGAATGCTAAGCGTGCGTGCTATACAATCTTCATATGCATCCCCCCATTGAGTTTTGCACCAATTCGTCTGCTTGTCGCCGAGAGCTCATGCAGCCGAGACGGCATTGCTTGCTTGTGTAGCTGGTCGTGACCGAGCCGGCTGTTTTTTCTTCTTGCTCGCCTTGGACTGTGTCTCGGTGTCCGCTTGGGTTGTCTTTTTCTTCTTCTTCACTTTCGTCTGTGCGTGCTCCGTGACTGCCTCCGCCTCTTCTTGCTGCTTCTTTGGGGTACCCTTGGCTTTCCTCGCAGTTGCCTTGTTTGTCTTCTTCAACCCTCCACCGTGCTGTTGCTGTCCCTCTTGCTGCTGTTGCTGCTTCTGCTTGCTACGAGCGTTTCGCTCCATCTCGATCTGCGCCAGGATCTGGCGCTGCTGCTCCAAGAACTCCTGCTGCTCTTGGATCTGCTGCAGCTCCGCGAACGACACATGGCTCTGCGCTTCGCACAAACCCCAACTGTTCACGGTGGACGCGCGTCTCACAAACCCGCCATTGCGAGCCTTCGCTGCAGCCTCGGCTGCCATACGAGCTTCCTCTTCCTGCTGAATCTCTTTCAATGTCTTCGCCGGAGCTTTAGCAAGCGGAGCAGCAGCAGCTGCGTTCCACGACGGCTTTGGTTCCTCCACCACCTCCGCGGACATCCCTTTCTTGCGTCCATTCCGCGCGGGTTTCTTCATGAAGGCATCCAGCGAGAACGTCGACAGGAGCTGGCGCTCAGAGCCATCTTGTGCCAATAGAGACTTGGCTTGAGGTGCAGCGGACGGCAATGCAAACGCGGTGAGACTCGGGCTTGCAGGAACATTATTGCTGCTCCTGGTACTTGACGCTCGCCGACTTATGAGAAGAGGCGGTGTTGCTGGCGGAACCGCACGTTGGTCTTCGCTATCCTTCCGCGGCAATCTTCTCGGCTCGCCGATGCTGAACTCACCATTCAGATCTTGCATGTCACTCGGACGCGTTATAAGCGCCGGATTCGGCAGGGACTGCGTCGCGCTGCTGGCGGATGAAGCAGCCTTCCACGGGTTTGAGAAGGACTGGAGTACCGGCGCAACCTCCTGTTCCTTCGGGCGCGTGCTGACACTCTCGCGCTTCTTTTGGTCCAAGAACGCATCGAGAGAGACAAACTTGGCTGATTTCTTGCGGGGGTTTCTTGTTGGAACCGCAGCGTGAGCTTGTCCCTCGTCGATGTGAAGAGATAGCTCTGAAGAAGTCGGGCGGCTGCTCGGTTTGTCCACACCAGACTCGACGGCACTGGTACCTTGGTGCTTGCTTTCTTGATTGCTCGCCACGGCCTTCACGGCTTTCTTCTCCGCGCGCTTGTCCGCAGTAAAGTCACGCAGCGCTGTCAGGACTGGCGACGGCTGAGCGACCGGCTCCAATGCAACTGCTTGCTTCTTCAGCACCTCCAGCTTCATCTTGTCCATCGACGGGAGGAAGAGCTCGAACAGGAAGTCAATGCGCTCTCGTCCGACCATCTCCAGGATCGCATCCCAGTTCATGCGGACGAACTCAAACGCGTACTGCTCCAGGCTCGCGGTTCCGAGCGCGCTCGCGTACTTCCACAGCGTCACGCAGTTCGAAAGGTCCATGTGCCGGGCAACCAGTTCCTGCAGCATGCTCAGCAGTGGCGGGACGCTCCTGACTGTCAAAGGCAATGGCGGTGGGTGGTCAGACACGCGAAACGCTGGAAGATACGGCGCGACGAGAACCGCAGTGTGCTGGTGACCGGTCGCAACCGCCAGCGCCTTGCGCACTCCGGGCACGCGCTTCGGATTCGGCTGCCAAGTGTTCCCTTGACCGTGACCAAGCACGTTCTGTGATCCGCACCCCCACGTGATCAAATTCCCGTCTGCGGTCACAACCGCGCAGTGGTCCTGTGAGGCGCAGATGCTGGCGATGCGCCCGTACTTGGCGAGCGCCGCCACCTTCTGCGGAGCTCCAGGCAGCACAAACTCCCTCTGCTTGTGGTGCGACAGCGCCTGGCCATTGTGTCCCCATGTGTACACCGAGCCGCACGCCGCCAGCGCGATCGAGTGGTTCTGCGCGCACGAGACCTGGACGATGTCGACGGCCGCGTGCTTCCACGACGGCACCCACACGTCGCTCATCAGCACGCTCCCAGCACGGGCCTTCTCCTTGAAGCTGACGCGCGTCGGAGAGTTCGATCCGTAGCCGAACTGCCACACTTGCCCGTGGCTCTGCTCGTTGCGCGAGCACCGTAAGACCACGCTCGTGTGCGAGTCCGACAGCGCCACGTGGACCGGCGTCACTGCGTCGAACTCTTCGTAGATCGCCGACACCGGGTGGTGCGCGAGCAGCGCGTCGACGCACTTTGGCGCTGGGTACGCCTGGTCCGTGCCGAGACCTTCTCTGCGGCCCAGCTGGCCCTTCTTGTTGCATCCCCACGTGTATACCGCGCTGTCGTCGGCGCAGATCGCCGCCGAGTGGCAACCCGAGACCGCGATGGCGGTCATGCGCCGACCGCGAAATGCGTCGATGCGCTTCGGCGTCATGCGTGACTGCGGCGTGCAGCTCTTGAGGCTGTGGCCGAGCTGTCCGAAGCTGTTCGCACCCCACGAGAACACCTGGCCCGAGCGCGAGAGCGCCAGCGTGTGGTTCTCCCCCGCCGCGACCTGCTGGATCGGGATCTGCTCCAGCGACGAGAGCCGCGTTGGCTCGACGTGACTGTTTTTTGTACACGCAGACAAACGGAAATCGCGCAAGTGAGAGCGCCGTTCTTCTCTCGCACGGCGAGTACTAAAGAACCAGCAGCGATGGCTCGCTCGTACTCAAACTCTGTGCCGGTGCCGAGCCGTCCGCCCTTGCCGAAGCCCCACACGAAGCACTCGCCCGCGGCGTTGAGTGCGATCGTGTGGTACTTGCCCGCGCTGATCTGCACGATAGGCGAAGTGATCGGCAGCTCCACCGGACGCGGAAACGTCTGCACGTCGGCGTTCGGCAAGTGGTATCCGAGCTGGAAGTCGGCTTTGCCGAACGTGTACACGCATCCGCCGCGCGTCACGGCTGGAAGAGCGTCGTCTTGCTGATGGAACTGATCTGCCAGGCGGCCGGAAAGCATGTCGAGCGCGCTCTGGCCGGCCAGGTCACCCACCTGGTGCAGATACGCGTGCATGAACTTCTTTCCAAAGTGCACGCGCGCGTGGCGCAGCAGCAGCAGCGTCGCTGCTCGCACACAACGTCCGCATGAGCTCGTGTCTCCCCACTCTCTCCGCTAAGCAGCTGATCAGCCACTTTGATCAACGTACTCGAGAGACGGTCGTTGTAGATACTGCGGTGCAGCGGTGTCCAGCCGGACTCCTGCAGCCAAGAGCGCCGCCAGTCAGCCCTCGGAGGCAGCGGCGGGTCTGCGCGCCTCCCTCCCACGCACCAGGTCCTTCGCCGTGAGGCTGGCGCCGTGCTGCAGCAGCACGCGCACCGCCGCGTCGTGGCCGTGCGCCGCCGCCAGGTGCAGCGCCGTCTCACCCCAGTCGCTGGCGTCATCCACGGGCGTGCAGCCGGCGGTGAGCAGGCGCTCGAGCGCCGTGGCGTCGCCCGCGGCGGCGGCGGCCCAGAGCGTCGTCGTCGGGTTTGGTGTGTGCGTCATGAGAGCGAGAGAGTGATGGTCGACAGGCGCGTCCGCCCTTCCTTCCTTCCTTCCTAGTTAGCGAGCGCGAGAAGCAGAAACGCAGAGAGCTCAACTGAGAGCGAGCCTACGCCGTCATCTTCATCGCCTGCGCTCGGTAGGGGAACGGACCGAATGAGTGAAGGAACGAAGATTCGCTGGTGTGAAGTAACATTACGTCGCGTCACCTGTTACTTCACTCGCGTTTGGCAGAGGGAGCTGGAGGCGCGGCGGCTGGTGCTGGCTGCGCCGCGAGCGACGCGCCCTTGCCGAGCCGGTCGCAGACGATCGTGATGTGCTTCTTGAGCTTCTTGGTGTCCTCTGCCATCGGCAGCTCGCTCGTCGCGCCGCTCGCGCTCGCGTCTTTGGACGATGGCGGCTGCTTGGCGAGCAGCGTGCGCAGCAGCTCCGTCATGGCACAGTCCGTGCGCTCCTCCCAGCCCTGCTCCGCCGCGGCGCCGCCCGCGCTCTCGTTCACGACCGGCGACAGATACGCCTGCAGCACGCGCGCGCTGTCGGCGTCCAGGCCGAAGCGGAAGCGGATGAGCAGCAGGACCAGCGACACGCAGCACGAGAGTCGGTTCGCCGCGAGCACGAGCCGCGCCTCGACGTCCTCCATGCGATGCGAGAGCGCAATCAGCTGCTCGTATGTGCCGTGGAGTAGTACGTCGAGGCAGTGAATCGCTGCCGGGTTCCGGTCCTTGTAGCGCACGAGCAGCCGCTTCTGGATCACGCGGAACTGGTGCGCGCGGTCATTGAGCTCGGCCGCGACCTCGAGCTTCTCGCGGCGCAGCGCAAAGTGCGCATCGATCGCACCGAAGAAGTCGGCGAGCGGGAGCGGCTCCTGGTAGAACACTTCGAGCGCCCCCGCGTGCTCGTCCTTCGCCTCCGCGACGCTCGATCGCGACGCGAAGATCGTCTGCAGGCGCGCCACGAGCTCGCTCGAAACCATCCAGAGCGCCTCGAGCTCGGTCGACTGGATACGATACCGACCGGCGTTCTTGGACACGAGAATCGTGGCGTCCACGCCGTTGTAGTACTGGAAGCTCAGAACGTTCGTGCCCGAGCCGGCGGCAACCTGCTTGGCCCACTCGGGCGTGCAGAACGGCTGGTGGAACATCTCCTCGAAGACGCCGGCGAGCTCGAGGGGCTCCTGGTTCGTCTCGAGCGTGAACTTGAACGTGCTGGCCTTGACCGGCGGCACGAGGCGGCACATCATGCACATGGGCAGCTTCACGCGGATCTGGGAGACCCGCGGCTGGCCGGTCTCGAGCGTATACGCCGCCGAGACGATCACCTCAAGCGACGTGGGCATTACTGACGGGTTAGGGCGCAATACTACAGGGATGATGAGCGGTGTGGAGGACGCGCCGTCGATCGAGTCGATCACGAGCGACGACTCGCTCGCGATGACGTTTTCGGGTGTGCAAATGGACAGCGACACATTCGAGACGCGCATCGCGCCCGTGTACGTGACGTATATCCGCATCGTGAGCTGGACGCCCTTAGCGAGGCCCTCGGATGCCACTGCGCTGCTGCTCCTCTGTCTGTGGAAGTCATCGGCGCCACGCTCGTGGACAGCGTCGAGAATTGCCGGGACCTGCGCGCGGATGAGAACGCGGTCCTTGGGCTCGGTGCGTCGCTCGCCCTGTGATCGTCGGATTACGTTGAGCAGTTGGCGGTGCTCTTCGTCCATCTCTTCGTAGTTGACCTCCTTCGCGTCTGCAGCCACGACGGAAGTGGACGGCGGGTCGGTCCCCATGTAGTTGACGCTCAGCGCGCCGTCCGAATCGAGGCTTACAATCATCCCGCTCGTGTGTGCGAACTCGGCCACGTGCAGCGCGACCGGGACAGTTGACGCACAGGCCGACCATACGAGCGTCTTATCCTTGTACACTGTCCAGAGCTTCGAGTGGCTCGCGATGAGCAGGTTGTCCATGCTGCCGCTCTCACCGCTGTGGGCTGGCGAACGCGGATAGAGGCACATCGCCGACGGCTGAAATCCGAGGCGCTTCTGCATGCAAATCTCGCCGTGCGGCTTGATACCGAAAAGCGTGAACTCCCCGAGCACGAGCACATCGAACGTGGACGCGCTCTCTTGCGCGTAGCACCGCCCGACGCGGATGTCGAGGATCGTCTCGCCGAGGTTGAGCTTCCACTCGCAGTGGATGGGCTTCGCGGCGCTGCCAGCGGCTTCCGGGTGCTCGTCGACGTCGAGCGCGTTTGCCTTCTTCTTCTTGAGCGACGCGGATGCGAGTACTTGGTACCGGTAGCACTCGAGCTGGAGGTCCGAGGTCGCGGCAATGACTGCGTCCATCTTCGGTGCGTAGCAGAGTGCACCGGGCACGAAGCTGCTGTTGAGCGGCAGGAGGAACGCGAAGCGGTCCTGCTCAAAGAACTGCAGGCGCCCGTCGAGCGACTGCACACAGAGGTGGTCGCGGTCAGCGCGCGCGCTCGCCGGGCCGCCGAAGGCGCCGTGGATCATGTTGAACGCCGTGAAGTGTTCGCCATCGATGCCGAGCAGGTGCTCGTAGCGCGGCGTGAGCTTGAAGTAGCTCGCCGCCATGCCACTGCCACCGACGCCCTCGACGGTGTACACGCTGAGGCGCCGCGGGTGTAGCACCGCGAGCGCGAGCACGTGCTGGTTGCTGAAGAGAGAGAAAACAGCGCAGCGTTGGCTTTCGGTAGTCGAAGTAGCACATTTACTTCGCAGATGAGACGGACGCACGGGACGAAGTAGCCAAGCGCGAGCTGCAGCACCGGGTGGCGCAGATTCTCCTCCAGCAGCAGGTGCTCGATCTTGAACTCGCTCTGCGCCGGCGCGTACACGCGCAGCGCGCCGCTAAGACTCCCGGTCACGATCTTCGCTGTGGGGCAGCAGCCGAGCGGCGGAGTTAGGAGGGGGCAAGGGCTGCGGCTGGTGCTACCGCCCGAAGGAGCCGCGCACCTTGGCCCGACGCGTCGTTGTCCACGTTGCCGACCGCCAGCGCGCCGTGCGTGAACTCCTCGTCGCCGCGCTCGCCGCGCACGCCCCACCATTCGCGCACCTGGAAGAGCGACATGCTCGCTCGCCGCTATGCGTCGCTTCAAGGTTTTGGGGACGTCGGATATGTGGGTCACACGAGGCAGCTGGTCTCCCTCTCTTTCGTCACTACCGGCGTGTAAAGGCGGCAAATCCTTGCTGTTGCCACACCTTTTTGTCACACACAAAAATTCTTTTGGAGCACACCGCAGGAGCACGCCAGGCGCGGAGGAGCTCTCGGAGGTCGGTCGGCACTCGCAGACCGCCCTTCTCTCAGCTGCGCGCGAGCCACCGCACCCCTTCCGCCCGCCATGTCGCACTCGCTGCCCGAGGGCTGGTTCGAGAGCGGCCACGGCGCCATCGCGGTGTTCGTCAAGGACTTCCGCGACCCGCTCGAACGCAAGAAGAAGCTGCTGCTGCGGCCGTGGGCGGGCGTCAAGGACATCAAGGACCAGCTCCAGGTCGTCTTCAACGTGCCCGCGAGCGCGCAGCAGCTCTACTACCAAGGACGCGAGCTCAAAAACGCGCACAACCTGCAGGAGAGCGGCATCTACCAGGATGGCGCGGTTGTCGACTTCGTCGCGCGCCGCCAGCTCAACCTCGCGCTGCTCTACGGAGACCCAGTACCCGCGCCTTCACCGTTGGCGTCGACACGACCAGCGAAAGCGCTCGTCAGCAATGGCGCCAAGGCGGCGCTTGCAGCTACCAAGCCCTGCGAGAACCTGCGGCCGGAACAGGCGCCCGTGATCAACATCCACCCGTACGGCGCGCACTTGCTGCCGATCTCGCTCATGAAGATCACGCACCAGGCGCTGCAAGGCCTCGCGCTGGGGCTTGCGCCCGTGCTCGCGATGGACGGCACTGGCGGCACGTACTTCTTCAAGGACCCGTCACACCGCAACGTCGGGTGCTTCAAGCCGCAGGATGAGGAACCCTTCGGGCCGTGCAACCCGCGCGGCTTGGTGGGTGAGCTGGGGCAGGTGCGTTATGTACCTGTCGATTAGTTGCCTCTGATTACTGCCGCGGTAATTGTCGCTGATGTTTGCGCCATGGACGTGGCTGGCTCTGCAGAGTGGACTGCGGAGAGGGATCCTGTCTGGAGAGGCTTGCGAGCGCGAGCTGGCGGCGTATCTGCTGGACAAGGTGCGAGGTATGCACAGCAGCAATGCTGTGATGTGAATGGAAACTCATCGGGGACGCGACTGGTGGTGCTCAGGATCATTTCGCCGGCGTACCAGCAACCTCACTCGTGGAGGCGCGCCACCCGGTGTTCAAGTATGGCGACGCGGGCAGCCACCACTTCAAGGTCGGGTCGCTGCAAGAGTTCGTGCGGCACGACGACGTGGTGAGCGATCTGTCTCCGGGCCAGTTCTCCGTGCACCAGGTGCACAAGATCGTGCTGCTGGACATGCGGCTCCTCAACACGGACCGCAACGACGCGAACATCCTGGTGCGCAAGAAGCGGTCGGCGACGACCGGGCAGGTCGAGTACGAGCTGATCCCGATCGACCACGGGTACTGCCTGCCGCAGTTTCTTGAGATCGCGTGGTGCGACTGGTGCTGGTACAACTGGCCGCAGCTCAAGCAGCCGCTGAGTGCGGAAGACCGCGAGTACGTGCTCTCGCTCTCGGCGCTGAACGAGTGCGAGATGCTCTCGAAGAAGATCCCACTCCGACGAGCGTGCCGCCGAAACATGCTCATCGCGAGGATGATCGTGCAGAAAGGCGTGAAAGCCAACCTCATGCTCTACGACATCGCGCGCATCATGTGCCGAGACGACCTGGACGCGCCGTCGGTGCTCGAGCGGATGTGCCTCGAGGCGTTCCACCAAGTGCTCGCCCAACGGAAAGCAGCGGAGCAAGCGCAGTCGAGCGCGTCGATTCCGCCGCCGCCATCCTCGCCACGGAACGGGAAAGTTTCGCACGTAAGACTTTCCATTGACACGACAGCAGCTCCGCGAGAGCCGAGCTCACGACTCAATGGCGGTCAGTCTCCGATCGACTCTGGCGCTGGCTCCCCACCGGGTTTCTGGGCAAGCTTCGCTCCATTCAGTGCGTTCGATGACGATGACGAGGAAGACGAGAACGAGAATGAGGTGGACTGTCCAGACTCCCCTGACCACCTCAAGAACGGAGCGTTAAACATGAATTGGGACCAAATGGCGTCGCACGCGCTCTCAGCCGCCGCGAAGAGCACTGAGAGCACGCCACCGCTGAGCAGCAACTCCAAGCCGCACTCTCCAGTTCCTAGCTCGTTCACCAGCGAGCCGGAGAAAGACGAGTTCGAGACGCTCAATGACGCACTAGACGACAACGCGCAGGACGAGAAACTCTTCCTGTCGATCCTCAGCCGCCTCATGGACGAGCAAGTGGAGAAGCGCCGGCTGAATCAGCAGAACGCGACGCCGTCGCGACTGCCGTTTAGAAGATAAGGAATGGCTCACACGCGCACAACCACAATCGCAGCAAAGGAGGGGATGGAGGAGGCTCGAGATAAAGCGCAGCAAAGCGAACGACCTTACACCGACACTCTCGTGCTGGGATCACGTGTTTGCGTTAGCATGGTGGTCGCCCATGACGCTGAAGTTCCTGGCAGCATGATTGAGGGTCACGACTGTGTGCAGCTCCACGAAGTGGGGCAACTTCTGCTTGGGCTCTTTCTGGTCCGAGATCTCGACAGGATCCGGCAGCTCGTTCGCGCTGAAAAATTCTCCCCAATCCTCCAATGAGATATGGAGCGTTTGTCGGAGGAACGCGAGATCTTGCTGCACCTCGATGATGTGCAAGTCGGCTCGATGGAGTATCAGCACCAGTCGGAAGAGCAATTCCCTGTCGAAGTCGTGCCCGTCGTTCGTTACCCTTCGGATCGCACGCACAAGAAGCGACTCAGCTGGATGCAGGGGTGCGTCTCTCGAGAGCAGCAGCTTGAGGAAGTCTCGATACCACGCGCTGCGATCGACGCTTTCATCGATGGTCTCGACGCGCTGGGTCTCGGAGAAGTAGCGCATCCGACGCAGGTCGTCATCGAGGTGGTGGTGAACTCTCAGGTGCTGGAACTTGGCCGCTAGGCAGTCGTGGCGGTTCTGGTTGAGACTCTCGACGATTCGCGTCAGCTGCTTGGCGTGCGCTGCTTTGGCGTCCTCGATCGCGTCAACCGCAGCTTGCAGGCGCTCGACACTGTGCAGTTTCTCCTGCTGCGGCTGCGGCTTCGGTTTGCGCTTGACTGCGCGAAGAGCCATGGGAATCAAGTCGCTCACCCCGCCAGACTGTTGCTGAGGAATGGTTTCGCCGACTCCGTCGTTGACACTACTTGGAGGAGAGACAAAGATGATGGAAGCTCGGCGACCTGGCGCGGGCGATATTGGTGCGCTGGAAGCAACAGCGGGAGAAGGAGGTACTGCTGTTGCAGAGGGTGACCCCGCTGACTCTGCTGCTGGTTTGCCGGGAGATCGATGGTGGCTGTTTGATATAGCCACCAAACCCCCGGCTCGGCTTGCTCGAATGCTGGATCTCGAGAAGGACGAGGGCAATCCTGCGCTGTCTGTGTGCGCGCTACCCGCGACAGCGTTGGTTTGCAGCGAGAGAAGCGGTCTCGGCATTTTCTCCTCGCGGAGCTTGGACTTGAATTCGATGAGGGTCGGATGGCGCTTCGTGGGGGACTGCTGTGCTTGCCGTGTCGTGTACGGGAGGTACATATCGTCGTCCTCGTTGTGAGCGGCGCTGAACGAAGGTTCAGCTTCAGATGAGTGATCAGCAGAGTGGAGCGAGTCGAAGTCGTTCAGGAAATGAAGCGGGTGTGAGAACTTGAGGCCGCCACGAGTTCCTACTCCGCGCGCACCTCCAACCCCACCGTGCAAAGGGAGCGAGTCGTGGAATGACATGAACTGAGCTCGTTCACGATGATACTCTTCCTGTAGCACAAGCAAGTCGACGTGTTCGCTCGCCGGCACTTGCGAAAGGAATCCGGCGCCGTTCTTCACTGCTCGTAGGCGACTCGAACATTCGTAGATGGCGTGGCGCAGCAAGTCGACCGAATTTGCATCCGCATCGCGATGCAATTGAGGCGAGTCCGGCTCGCCACCAATTGAGGGTTGCTGGTAAAGTGGAGACTGGAAGGTTCGTCGCAGCCCGCGCACCTTTTCAGGTGAGTAGTGGCTTACGCTTTCGTGCACTCGATGCATGAATTTGATCTGCCGCTCGTCAAGTGAACGCTTCTTGTTGGCAAAGTTTCGTGGGAACATGTCAAAGAGCCCTTGAGCAGTCGCACTGGCGCGGGAGGCTGGCGTTGTGCGGCGGATCTCAGCGTTCTTATCTTTGTCATGGCTGCTATTCGCTTCCTTTCCCTCGAAGACCTTCATGCGCTGCGCATTCTGCAGCAGGCTCGAGCCATTTGCGAGTCGCGGCGAGAACTTGAGGCTCAGGTTCGGTTTCCCGAGCGGCCTGTACGGTTCACCGTGCGGGCTGCTCCAGCCTCGATGCTCGAGGGCCGTCTCGGCATCTCCGTTGACAGCTGCGGAGTTGCCGCTCGAGAGTGGCAGTGTGATCTGGAACTGCGTCCGACTCTCGACCGACCGGTCGACGCGAGGCGATGTTGGTGTCGTTGCGCCGCTTCCAGCCGGAGGAGCTCCAGGTCTTGGAGTGCATATCGGCATAGAGGTAGTGGCGGTGGCGGTCGTGAGGTCATTGGCACTTCCAGTGTCCTCGCTCGATAAAGCGTGCGTTGCGCTGACACGCGTCCCATTGCGCGGAGGCTGCGGGCGCTTTGCGACCGACGGCGGCGTTGATGGCAATGGCGTGTCCATCATCACACGACGCTTCCTTGCTCACACTGTAGCCATTTCTGGCCAAATTTCTGAAATGTGTGAAACCAGTTTCGACAATGTCAAAAAAGAATATGGAATGTCTATTCTTCCAGTCGTCAGAGCCTTTCATATGCTATACTGGTTCTGGTGCGACCATTTCATCTGCGGACAAGGTGATGTTAAACGACCTGCTTCTTCGCATAAGCTTGCAAGAATGAATGTGGGTCGCAGCGATTGGATGGCCAAACTTCAACGTTTTTAAAATATGCCTTGTTGAGGGGTTTGAGATTGATACAATATCGACGTTAATTTGCAAGCGTCCGCTCTTCTTTGTGGTCTCCCATGCGATTCTCGCGTCGGTGGAAAGGAGTTTTGCAGCTGTGCTGTTTTCAGTATGTTATGTCACAATCGAATTCCACTTTGGAGGTACTTGAAGTGACGACGGAATCGACACCATCACCAGCATAGTGTAGCCAAGTCATTCAGCGAACACCTTTCCACAAGGCGCTGGAAACGCGCCGCACATTCCACAACTTGCCTTCGAACAGGCAAAGCCATGCGCCCCAAGCATTACCAAGAGCAGCAGCACTCGCATTCGCGCTCCGCGTCGCCGCCTCCGACCCCGACATCAGCTCCAGCTCCAGCTCACCCGCCAACCACGGCGCCGCCAGACGCAACCCTCGCACTCGCCGCCGACCACGCCGCGCTCGACTGCGACCTTTGGGAGATGGCACTACTCAGCTGCGCGCGCAAGCACCGCTCGCTGCTCTGGTACAAGTACCACCGCTCGGTCGTGCGGCGCGGCGCGCTCGCCGCCACGCGCAAGCAGCAGCTGCGCACTCTGAGCACCGGCAGCAGCAACAGCAGCATCGTCGCCGCGCCGCTGCTCGCCTGCCGCGCGCCGCCGCTGCAGCCGCTGGCGCTGAGCGTCGCGACCACCCCGCTCACTTCGGTCGCCAGCGCGTCGACGTTGGCGGCGAGAGAGCCGACTGCGACGCCTCCTACCGCGTCGGCCGCAAGTGCCAGCAAGTGTGCTGAGAGCGCGCAAGAGGCAGCGAAAGACGGCGCAAGCACTGCGGAAAGTACTCCGGTGGAGTCCGAGACGCCGCCCTCGCCGCCACCGTCCTCTGGGTCGTGGCGCGCGATGCTCGTCACGCTCTTCGCGATGATAAGCCCCGAGTGGGGGAAGGAGGTGAGTGATGGGCTGATGTGGTGCGATGGTTGGAAGTGATAGTGCGCTCAATTGGCTGCGTGGCTGCTTATTGTTGCAGTCGATGGAGGTCGAGAACGACTTCCTCGACGACCTGCGCGTGAAGTCCGTGCCGCCCCACATCTCGGAGGTGGTGGCCAGCAAGAACACTGGTAGGTCGCGTGCCGTAGCCGCATGAGCGAAGGGACTGGCCGCGGTGCGACTCACGCCTTCTTTTAGAGATGTTTTGGCGCTACGACATGGACAGCTACGCGGCGAATCGGCACAACGAAGACCGGTCGCAGTACATCCACGACTCATTCACGGACGAGACGACCGGCGAAGCGACGCCGCTCTTTTTCTGCGCGTGCTACGACGGCCACGGCGGCGAGCAGGCGGTCGAGTTCGTGCAGCGGAACTTGTACCAGAACATCAAGTCCCGACTCATGGCCGGCGGCGCGTCCACCAAGCTGTCGATCATCGATGTGCGTAGTGCGTAGTGCGAAGAAGAGTGAGGCTGGGGGAGTGTATAGTGACACTTTAAGCTTGTTCGTGCAGGGCTTCCGCGACACGGACGAGGAGTTCCACCGCCAGAGCCGCCGCAAGTTCAAGAAGGGCGAGTGGACGGCGTGCTCGGTCGGTGCGTGCGCCGTGATCGCACTGCTGGTCGGGAAGAAGCTGTTCGTGGCGAGCTGCGGCGACTGCCGCGCGATCCTGGCGTTCCGCGACGCCACGGGCGAGCTGAGAGTGGAGCAGATCACTGCCGACCACTCGGCGAATGAGGTGGGTGAGCAGCGCCGTCTGCGCGTGCTGCACCCGGACGACTACGACATCGTGCGTGAGATCGGTGCGCACAACTACTACGTGAAGGGGCGCCTGCAGCCGACGCGGTCCATCGGCGACACGTACATGAAAGTGAAGGAGGTGAACAAGGCGCCCATGCCGCGCGGCCTGCGCATCCACGGAAGCTTTAAGCGACCTTACATCACAGGTGCGACGCTCGTGCATGTAGTCGACAAGTAGGAGTTCGTACGTGCGTATGTACTGAGTATTATTGGTGCTTGTATGCAGCTGTGCCGGACGTGTTCGAGGTGGACATCGAGCACCGTCAGCCGGAGTTCCTCGTGCTCGGCTCCGACGGTCTCTTCGGCGAAATGAACAACTTGGATATCGTGCGCCATGTGGCCAAGTTCCGGGACGCGGGCGAGCCGAACGTGAGCGCGGCGCTGCGCGAGGTAGTGCTGGAGCAGGTGTCGCAGTACTACGGCTTCAGCGTCGCCGACATGGCGGACATCCTGCCGGGCGAGCGCCGCAACTACCACGACGACATCACGATCGACGTGCTGCACTTCTCGCCTCCGTCGCCCGAGAAGGCGGGCGCGACGCCGCACGCTGCGGCTGCGTGAAGCGGCGCTCGGCGGCGTCGGTGTATACTGTGTGCATCCAGCGTGTGCATCTGAACGAACTAACTTATCACTCGAGCCAAATGCGCGTGCGTGTGCGTTGAGCCCGCGCGAGGCTCGTGGGTCTCAGACCTCGCGGTCTCCGCTGCTCTCGAGCCTTTTCCAGCCCATCTGACTCTTCCGTATCAGATGCGAGGCAGTCGTTTTCAAAGTTTCAAAAAGCGGCAATGCGATTTCTTCACCGCTCATTACTTCCCCTGCTAGTTCCGAAATTCGCCGTCGAGAAGAGCAGGAGGAAGAAGGAGAGCATGGCGACGTCGCTCGTCGTGCAGCGCGAGCGGCGGCGGCCCCGCAAGAGCGTCAAGAGGTGCGTGCGTGCGCGTGTCGCAGGAGGCACACGCCTGCCTTCCCCCTCCCGCGGCGACTAACGGAACCGCACAACGCGCAGCAAAAGCGGCGGCAGCGGCGCACGCACCAGCAGCAAGCGCCGCGGGTTCGTCTTCCAGGGCGGCGACGGCGAGGACGACGACGGTGACGACGGCGACGTGGACATGGGCGGTGACGTCTTCGCCGCGAAGCCAGCGAGCAAGAAAAGTAGCAGCCAGAGCAGCAGCGGCGGCGGCGACGTGTTCGTGTTCCGCGCGAAGAAGAAGGCGGCGAAAGTAGTGGACGTGTCGACGGCGTCGGCCGTGCTGGCGTCCAGGAAGGAGCGCGCGCAGAAGGCGGAGGAGCGGCGCCAACGCGCGCAGAAGAAGCGGCAGGACAGGGAGCTCGAGGCCGCATACGTCAAGCAGCTGGAGCGCAAGCTCTCACCCGACCAGCTCGACCTCTACCAGATCCTGAGCGCGCAAGTGGCGCGCGAGCTGCGCAAGACATACCGCGAGTTCGAGAGCTCTTCGGCACGCAAGGACATCTTCCACCTGAGTGCGTCCGTCCGTCTCGTGGGCGCTTGTAAAGAGAGAAGAGAGGGTTCTGTCTTATGTACCTGACTGTGGGCATCTGGCTTCTGCTACCACGTGCAGCGGAGACGAGTCTCAAGGCGCTGAAAGAGGAGATGGTGGCGTTCATGATCGAGACGCCACCTGCTGATACTTCGGTACGTCGGCGACTTGTGGTGTGGACTGCAAGCTGAACTAAACTGACCTACCTGGGAATGCCTGGCTGGCGACAGACGACGCTGCCAAACCCGGAGAACGCGCGACTACGCGCGCTACTGGACACGTACGAGAAGCGCATCAAGGAGTACGTCGCGTGTATGTGGAGTGTATACTAGATGGGGTGAGGAGTAGAGGGTGCTGACGCGTGGGTTGCCGTCAGTTTGGACGACGAGGAACAACAGTGGAAGGCGGCGATGGAGCGGATAGAGGGCGAGTCCTCGGCGGATGACGACGACGACGAGGCGGAGCCAGCACCCGTCGTCCCGTGCGAGCTCCCGGTCACGAAGGAGGTCGAAGCGCTGCAGCAGCAGGCGCTCCAGCAGATCGGATCCACGGCGCAGAAGGTGAGCGGACCTGGTGATTATGTCGCTAGTTCCTGTCGACGGAGGGTTGCGAGGCTGACGGTGTGGCTGACGGTTGCTTCTGTCCGCTTCCATTCACTGCCTCTGCTAACTCTCAGCTCGAGCTCATGGACGACTCGGTGCAGAGCGTCGACCGGCTCATCCTGCAGGTCGAGATGAAGAAAGCGAAACTCTTCGCGACGTTCCACGAGGCGGCCTTCAAGGGCTACGCGCACATCGCGCAGCCCAAGGAGAATCTGCGCGCACTGCTCAAATTCGCGCCACCGCCTTCTTCGTCTTCTGGAGCAGTAGGAGCAGACGCCAGCCAGTGAGCAGAGCTTCGTCCACGCCAGTCGGCACCCAACCTCTTTTTATTTTCCTCTCTGATTGCCTTCGCGTGCATGTCATGTCATGTCATGCCATGCCACGTCACGTCATGCATCTGAGAGCGAGCCTCTCACCGCGCGTGCATGTGGGGACGAAGAGCATCGCGATGTCTCGATACTGAAGCAACTGGATTGCGGCTCGTTTCTGGCCGCCGACATACAGCTCGGAAAGGTACGCGACGTGACCACAGGCGGCGTCGCCAGCGATCTGCTCTCTCGGTCTGCTGGGTGCTTGGAGGCTGGCGGACGACTGGCAGGCGAGTGACACTTCCATTCGGTAGCGCCACCTGCCTGGGCAGCAGCAGCCAAGCACCTGGATCTTTTTCCGCCTTGTTTTCCAAAACGCCGTTAAATATTGAACCTTAAATATGCGCGAGCTGAGTGCGCCATCGCCACCTGCTCGCTTCGACCGCGAGAGGCTCGACTGGCGGGCGCGGCCGCTCGCTTCCTCCTTCCTCGTCTCTATGGCTGCTCCTACGGCGGCTGCTGGTGAGCGCCGACGCGTCCTTTCTCGTCTGGGCGCTCGTACCGCCCACTGCTGCGACAGTTGCGGTGGCAGCTTTCTCCGCGCGTTCCGGCGCCGTCGGCTCGGACACATACTGCGTGCGCTCGTCTGGCGCCGCTCGCCGCTTGCCGCTTGCCGCCGTCGCCTCCTTCCGCCGCTGCTGTTGCTGGCGCTAGACTCGACTCGTTCGACGCGCTCACCGGCGCTTCGTCTCGACCACGAAGACCTCGTGCTCCTGGATCGTGCCGAGCTTGCCATAGTGGCTCTTGCGGGACTTGACCCAGCGCGTGGTGGCGCGCGCGGGCAGCGGCAGCAGCAGTGCCGCGTCCTTCTCCTCCCAGCCGCGCGCCAGCTTATACACGAGCGCTACGAGCACCGAGACGACGAAGACTGTGGCGGCGAGCAGCAACATCTCGGCCTCGCTCACGTCGTGCCCGAAGGCGTTCGAGCTGCCGAAGACCACGATCATGACGTTCGCGTGTTGGTCTCGACAGGTGATGCTGGAGCTGGAGATGCGGCGAGTAGCTAGCTGGATGTAGAATGGCGGGTGCTGCCTCTCACGACGTTGATGAGAGGCGCTGGCGGCGAATTCGATAGTGAGCGCAAAGTGAGAAAAAAATCGGAACGCAAAAAGCTTGCACCCAGTTATTGTATCATTTATTTCCACTGCCCTGTCTTAGTTCCTTTCCAGTAAGGTTTCGTGAGAAACCACGAAACACAGTTTTGAAAAGAAAGTATGGATGCGGATTGGTGGCGGAATGGCAGTTGAACTCGGCCAAGTTCTCTCGCTTGATCTATCTTTCTCGCTTGATCTCACCTCACTCTCTTGCCTTCTTGTCCGAGCAAACGCTCGAGTACTTTGCTGCAAGCAGTCTGCTCCTCGCGCCAAGAGACGGTCTCGCGACTTTCAGAGCTCTTGTCGGTACAAGACCGTGGTTTGAACACAACTTGCATGTCTTCGCAGGAGTAAACTCGCATGAAAAGTGAAAAGAGGAGGAGGAGGGGGGAAGAAAAAAGTGTAGGTTTGCGAGTGTGCCAGGAATAGCTTGATACGTGCGCTCAACGGCTACT